>JAAGEH010000434.1:16695189-16740642 GCA_011751065.1 Lasiurus cinereus
CTCTATCCACTGAGCCAAACCGGTCTCGGCTATATATGTATTTTTTATGTAAGGTCAAATGTAAAGGCCAAAGTTTATTGTTAGGTTTTTTTTTAATTTATTGATTGATTGTGGTATTACATGTGTGTCCTTATTCATTCCCCCATTACCCCCTCACCCCCTGTCTGTTGTCTGTGTCCATTGGTTAGGCTTATATGCTTGCATACAAGTCCTTTGGTTGATCTCTCCCTCTTACCCCCACTCTCCCCTACCTTCCCTCTGAGGTTTGACGTTCTGATCGATGTTTCTCTGTCTCTGGATCTGTTTTTGTTTATCAGTGTATGTTGTTCATTATATTCCATAAATGAGTGAGATAATGTGATATTTATCTTTCTCTGACTGGCTTATTTCACATAGCATAATGCTCTCCATTTCCATCCATGTTGCAAATGGTAAGAACTTTTATTTTTTTAACCGCAGGGTAGTATTCCATTGTGTAGATGTACCACGGTTTTCTAATCCAGTCATCTGCTGACGGGCACCTAGGCTGTTTCCAAATTTTAGCTATTGTAAATTGTGCTGCTATGAACATAGGGGTGCATAAATCCTTTCTGATTCGTGTTTCTAGTTTCTTGGGCTATATTCCTAGGAGTGGGATCACTGGGTCAAATGGGAGATCCATTTTTAGTTTTTTGAGGAAACTCCATACTGTTCTCCACAGTGGCTGCACCAGTCTGCATTGCCACCAGCAGTGCACGAGGGTTCCTTTTTCTCCGCATCCTCGCCAACACTTGTCGTTTGTTGATTTGTTGATGATTGCCATTCTGACAGGTGTGAGATGGTACCGCATTGCTGTTTTGATTTGCATCTCTCGGATGATTAGTGACTTTGAGCAGGTTTTCATGTCCCTTGGCCTTCGGTCTTCTTTCGAAAAGTATCTATTGAGGTCCTTTGCCCATTTTTTATTGGGTTGTTTAACTTCCTTTTATTAAGTAGTATGAGTTCCCTGTAAATGTTGGAGATTAAAACCTTATCGTTGATATCATTGGCAAATACGTTCTCCCATGCAGTAGGCTTTCTTGTTTTGTTTATGGTTTCCTTTGCTGTGCAAAAGATTTTTATTTTGATGTAGTCCCATTTGTTTATTTTTTCTTTATTTTCCATTGCCCTAGGAGCAGTATCAGTGAAGAAATTGTTCGGCATATGTCTGAGATTTTGCTGCCTATGGATTCCTCTAGTATTTTTATGGTTTCCCATCATATGTTTAAGTCCTTGGTCCATTTTGAGTTTATTTTTGTGTATGGTGTAAGTTGGTGGTCTAATTTCATTTTTTTGCATGCATCTGTCCAATTTTCCCAACACCTTTTATTGAAGTGACTGTCTTGACTCCATTGTATGTTCATGCCTTCTTTGTCAAATATTAGTTGGGCATAGTGCTTTGGTTTGATTTCTGGGTTCTCTATTCTATTCCATTGGTCTATATGTCTGTTCTTGTGCCAGTACCAGGCAGTTTTGAGAACTGTGGCTTTGTAATATAGCTTGATATCTAGTATTGAGATCCCACCTACTTTGTTCTTCTTTCTCAGGATTGCTGCAGCTATTTGGGATCTTTTTTTATTCCAGATGAATTTTTGGAAAGTTCATTCTAGATCTGTGAAATATGCCGTTGGTATTTTTAATTAAATTTATAGATTGCTTTGGGTAGTATGGACATTTTGATGATGTTGATTCTACCAATCCATGAACACGGTATGTTCTTCCATCTGTTTATGTCTTCCTCTCTCTTTTTAGTGTCCTGTAGTTTTCCGGGTATAGGTCTTTTACCTCTTTGGTTAAGTTTATTCCTAGGTATCTTAATATTTTTGGTGCAATGGGAAATGGGATTGCTTTTTTAGTCTCTCTTTCTGTAAGTTCATTATTGGTGTATAGAAATGCCATAGATTTCTTGGCGTTAATTTTGTATCCTGCTACATTGCTGAATTCATTTATTAAGTCTAATAATTATTTGCACACTTGATCTTAGCCAAAAGGCCGAGAATTTTTTGATGGAGTCTTTAGTATTTTCTGTGTACAGTATCATGTCATTGTAAATAAGTACAGTTTTATTTCTTCTTTTCCAATTTGGATGCCTTTTATTTTTTCTTCTTGTATGATCGCAATGGCTAGTACTTCCAGCACTACGTTGAACAGGAGTGGTGAAAGGGGACATCCCTGTCTTGTTCCTGTTCTTAGGGGAAATGGTTTTAGTTTTTGCCCATTGAGTATGATGTTGGCTGTGGGTTTGTCATATATGGCTTTTATTATGTTGAGGTATGCTCCTTCTATTCCTACTTTGTTGAGAGTTTTTATCAAGAAAGGGTGTTGGATTTTGTCAAATTGATGCTTTTTCTGCATCAATTGATATGACTGTTGTTAGTTTTATGAGTTTTTTGTTTTGATTTTTTAGCTTTTCATGAATAGACAGATATGACTGGAACCTAACAATAATTTCAGGCAGATTTGACAATTTACTAGCAGAATGACTTTGATACTTTTGAAAATATAGCTAAGAGCAGACATCTCAACGAGGTTCGTTATTAGTCAACTGTTCAGCTTGACAGTCTTTTTCGATGTTGAGTCAAGAGTGCATGGGAGTGTGTTTTCAAGTTTTCTTTGAAGAGTCTTTATATTTTCCCCAGTGTACCTGCTTTTAACTTAAAAATAGATATGGCATTCTAAATTTAGGGCTCAGAACATCTCTTTACTTGATTTTGATGTTGAATATATTAAGTTGTTCATTCTTCTCCTTGTTTATAGCCTATGGAAGCCCACTGGGTGGTAAAGGAAGAAGACTTGTGAAGGAAGCAAAATGGTTAATTTCCTTTCCTTCCCTTTCCAGCGAATCTCTTCACAGTCATTTAAGGAACTCCCTTTCTTACCTAGAGATGATCCTCAAGTTTCTGTCACCCACCAGATACGAGCTTCCAGAGCCAGAAGCCATATCAGGAAACCAGAACACCTGGGTTCACTCCTGACTCTACCACTTATGACTAGAGACGAATCATTTCATTTCAATGGACATCAATGTTCTCACCCTTTATAGAGCCTGCCTCCAGAGTCTTGAGGGTCTAGTAAGACAAGATGGAAAGTACTGTGTCCACACCTATAAGCTGCAAGATAAGCAGAATGGCAACAGCTGCCGATTTCTGGATATTTACATATGGATGCATAAACTCTTCACATTCATTTTCTTATTTAATCCTCGCAGCAGCTTTTGACAAAAGGAGATGTAATATTATGATCTTCCTTTTTAGGTGAGGATATGAGACTCGGAAATGTTAGGTGACATGTCCTAGGTTAATAAATGACAATAGCACGATTTTCACCCAGTTACATCTGACTGCAAAGCCCACTCTTAACCACTACACTCACTGTGTTAGTCAGATGGAAGAATCCACCCCCATGTTTGCCTGGAATAGACATCAATAAAGACTGGCTCAATTTAATAATGCTTATCATTTTCTTTCTCTTATTTCATTGTTAATCAGCTTAACAATAACCCACAACCGTTGGAATGATTTAATCTACATTACAGATGAGGAAACGGAGGCTCTGAATATTAAATTACTTAATAAGGTCATGCAACTGACAAATAGTGAATTTTGAGGTGGCCTTTAGAACTTGGCGTTATCAGATGCATGTGTCAACGATCCAATGCAAGGGATGGTTCTGGAGAGGAAGCTTTGGGTCAGCCTATCTCCCTTCCAGTCAGCCATCCAGGCTGCTATTTAGTGCCATCTCCCCATGTACACATCCCTGGGACTCCATGGAACTGAACTGTAGTCTGCCATTCCTACCTTACCTTGAGCAAAGCCCCAACTCTCTGCAGTGGGAATCTAAGGTGAAACAGATAAACAAATCCCTGCTAATGGAGAGCTGGCTAATAATCTGCTTTTCTTTGATAATTGCAGGTCAGCACCCCAGCAAGCCAGAACCCAGATCGTTTTACCCCTCCCATCTAAGCCTGAGTATTTTTCCTCCTGTTCACAGGGGTGACTGGCAGCCGGAGGCTCACATTTTACAGTCATTACTCTGTTCCAAACTGCTTTCCAATGTGAAACTAATGGTGTAGTAAGGGGGGGGAGGGGATGTTTGGGTTCGCAAATAAGTCATTTCAGGACAGAGGCC
Organism: Lasiurus cinereus; assembly: GCA_011751065.1. Lineage (NCBI taxonomy): Eukaryota > Metazoa > Chordata > Mammalia > Chiroptera > Vespertilionidae > Lasiurus > Lasiurus cinereus. Next base: position 16,699,336 of record JAAGEH010000434.1, read on the forward strand.
ACTTCAGGATTCAGCTCCTCAGCATTATTCCCAGGAAGGACAGGTCACTTCCTCTGAGGACCCAAAATAGTGGGCCCCAAACTGACTCCCATTATTGAATGGGTTATTCCTAATTTGCTATTCTCATTCATTCTCACTATTACGTGTGCTTTAAAAACACACACACAGCCCTAACTGGTTTGGCTCGGTGGACAGAGTGACTGAAAGGTTCCAGGTTCGATTCCAGTCAAGGGCATGTTCCTTGGTTGTGGGCACATCTCCATTAGGAGGTGTGCAGGAGGCAGCTGATCGATGTTTCTAACATTCTATCCCTTTCCCTTCCTCTCTATAAAAAAATCAATAGAATATATTTTAAACACACACACATTTTTTGTTCTTGGAAATGTAATGTACAAATATATTAAATTTAAAAAATCAATGTTTACAACGAAAAGTAAATCTTCCTCCAACACTTCCCATTCTTACCCCAGTGTCCCTTTCCGCAGGCAAACACAGCATCAGTTTCTTATGTTGCTTTTCAGGTTATTCTATATCAGCAGTTCTCAATTCTGGCTGCACATCAGAATCTCTTGGAGAAGTATTTTTATTTTTAATTGATTTTTAGAAAGGGAGGGAGAGAGAAACCTCCATTACATGTCTCCTGCATGCCCCTACTGGGGATCAAGTCTGAAACCCGGCATACATCCTATCAAATAATCTAATCTGACAACCTTTCGATGCATGGGATGACACTCAACCAACTGAGCAATATAGGACAGGGCTCTTGGAGAACTTTTAAAAGATAACAATGTTTGGGTCCCTCCTCAGATATTATGGTTGAATTGGTATAAATGGGATTAAGCATTGATGGGCATTTTTTCTAAGTTCCACCCTGCCAGGAGATTCTAATGAATACCCACAGTTGGAAAACCAGCAATCTATGCATATATAAGAATACACACACACACACACACACACACACACACACACGACATACAATATACACTATCCTACAGTTTTTAAATTTTAATAGTATATCTTGATGATCCATATCAGAGCAGCTTTCTGGCTAGCTATTGCTGAGTAACAAATTACTCCAAAACTTAGTGGCTTGTAACAACAATGAGCATTCTATTATTTATCGTGGTTTCTGTGGGTCAGGAAAGCTTGACTAGTGGTGTCTCATAGAGCTATAGTGAGATAGTGGCTAGAGTTGGGACAGAGAATGGGGGATGAAGCAGCTGAAGGCTGTCTGGACAGCTCTCTGCATGTAGTCTCAGGACTTCTCTTTGTGTCTGTGTGGGCTAGCTTGGGCTTAAATGACAGCTAAAGGCCTCAAGAGCCAGCATTTGAGTAGGCAAAGAGGATGCTGCATAGCCTCTTAGAATCTAGTCTCAGACGTCAGTTAGTCTCACTTCTATTGCACATTGTTAGTTGAAAGTTATAAAAGCCCACTTGATTTCAGGGGAGGGCAATAGATCCCAAGTCTCAATGGTAGAAGTGTCAAAGCCACATTGTAAGAAGAACATGTGGTATGGGAAATATTGTGGTAGTCATCTTTGGCCACAATAGCTGCATGGTATTCCATTGTTTCGGTGTATTATCATTGATTTGGAAAATTCATGTGGTGTTCAAAAAAATATTACAAATAGTACTTTGAATGATTATGGGTATTTTTTCTCTGCCACCTCTGTCCCAATCCCCAGAGGGTGCTTGGCCCTTCTAGATCTCTTGCCTCTCGGTGCCACTGTGTGGCAGGGCAGGAAACAACTATTCTCAGGCTCAACAAGAGATCCCCTCCTGCCTTGGACCTTTGAGGGAAATTAAGCTGATTGTCCTGGAGGGGGAAAGGCAGGAGAGCCATGTAGTCAGGGGAAAGGAGATTTTTGAAAGCCTCCCCAAGATTGAGATGGGGCCTAGGTTTTTCAGGGTCATTGAGTGGCAAGGATCTGAGCCTCTCCTGACATGGGAAGCTGGAGCCATAACAGTTGACCCCCTGAGCCCAGTGAAGAGCAGAACGATTGGCCTGTCTGGGTCCATATCAGCTTGGATAAGGGGCACATTCGTGGTAGCAGGGTGGTCTGAAGGCCAGAGAGCTTTTTCCCAGCTGGACTGAGTTAGACCAACAGCTCTTCACATGACCCTGGGGTGAGGCAGCAGTCGCTATAATTATCAGGATTGAATATTCTGCTAGAATTGTGGGATGGGAGTTTGGAACATAGAAAATTTGATTTGGAGAAAGAAAGGAAATGTGAATCTTATACCTGGGGTGGAGCAGAATTCACTCTCACCACAAATATTTAGGTACAGAAACGGATCTGTTATTTGACATTTTCTGGCTATCACGAGCCCATGTCCCAGATTTGTTTTTTCAGGGTTATTTGCTAGGTTCTATGGCAGATGGTCATTCAAAATGGAATATGATCTTTGCATTAAAATATTGACTTTTCCATTATTTTTTTTTACTTAAACTATCATATTTTTAAGTAGCCAGGACAATTTCTTAAAGAATTAGTAGTAAAATTGTTCTGTCTTTCTGGACAAGTTTTTTATTAAAAAGATAAGAATAAAATCAGCCCTGGCCAATGTGGCTCGGTTGGGTATCGTCCCATGCACTGAAAGGATGCTGGTTCCATTTCTGTTGAGGGCACATGGCCTAGTTTCAGGTTTGATTCCCAGTGAGGGGCGTGCAAGAGGCAACCAATTGATGTTTGTTTTTTTAATTAATTAATTAATTAATTAATTAATTAATTTTTAAATCTTTATTGTTGAAAGTATTACATATGTTCCCTCCAATTGACGTTTTGCTCTCACACTGATGTTTCTCTCGCTCCCTCTTCCTCTACCTTCCTCTCTCTCTAAATACCAATTAAATAAAAAGAATATAATCAAGCAAGTGTGTAAAGATTTAACAACACAAATGTTCATTAAGAACATCAATATTAGAAACAGGCTAAATAACCAATAATTGAAGTATGTTAAATAAATTATGTTACAGCCACCCAATGGAAATCTGTGGGGCCATTAAAAATCACAAATTAAAATAATATTTAATGCACAGAAATTTTTACATATATTGTTCAAATATATATATATATATATATATATATATATATATATATTGAACAGTCACAGTTTTGTTTTAAAAATTATATTTAGATGATTGGGAAAGAAAGATGTATATCAAAATATTTTTCTGAGTGGTAACCATTCTTTTTACTTACCTGCATTTTCTCAATTTTCTACAATACAAAGAAGTATTACTTTCCAAAGAGAAAAATAATAAAAGTTTTGCTTTAAAAAATAGGAAAATAGCCCTAGCTAGTTTGGCTCAATGGTTGGAGTGTTGGCTGCAAACCAAATGGTTATGGATTCAATTCCTGGTCAAGGGCATGTATCTTGGTTGCAGGCTTGATCCTGGGCCCTGGTAGGAGTGTGTGTGGGATGCAACAAATCAAAGTATCTCTCTCACATTGATGTTTCTCCCCCTCCTCTCCTACTTCCCTTCCACTCTACTTGAAAACAATGGAAAAATAGCATTAGGTGAGGATCAAAGAAAAAAAAGGGGGGGAATATATTTACATCACTTCTTCTTTTTACCAAATATCACTGCTTCATACTTAGCTTACATTATCATTATTAATGGCTACATTTCTTGCAAACTGCTCATCAACCAAAGTCAATACATATACTGCCTCTAATCCTCAAACAATTCTCTAAAATAAGTATCATTGTTAGTCATTGTTAGCAAATAGAAAATTGAGACCAGAGTTTAAGGTGTACCAGTTAATATGACAAATTTTGTGAAGGTGTTAACATCATAAGTATTTTTATGCTTAAAAATGTTGAGTTTTACCTTCTATGAAGCCAGCATCACTCTAATACCAAAACCAGATAAAGACAACACAATGAAAGAGAATTATAGGCCAATATCTCTCATGAACATAGATGCCAAAATCCTCAACAAAATTCTAGCAAACCGGATCCAGCAGTACATCAGAAAGATCATACACCATGACCAAGCAGGATTCATCCCAGGAATGCAGGGATGGTTCAATATCTGCAAATCAATAAATGTGATACATCACATAAACAAATTGAGAGATAAAAATCACATAGTCATATCAATTGATGCAGAAAAAGCATTTGACAAAATCCAACATCCTTTCTTGATAAAAACTCTCAGCAAAGTGGGAATAGAAGGATCATATCTCAACATCATAAAAGCCATATATGATAAACCCACAGCTAACATCATACTCAATGGGCAAAAACTAAAACCATTTCCCCTAAGAACAGGAACAAGACAGGGATGCCCACTCTCACCTCTCCTGTTCGACATAGTACTGGAAGTATTAGCCATTGCAATTAGACAACAAGAAGAAATAAAAGGCATCCAAATTGGAAAAGAAGAAGTAAAGCTGTCCTTATTTGCAGATGACATGATATTGTACATAAAAAACCCAAAGGACTCCATTCCAAAACTAATTGACTTAATTAATGAATTCGGCAATGTAGCAGGATACAAAATTAATGCTAAGAAGTCTGTGGCATTTCTATACACTAACGGTGAAATTATAGAAAGAGAAACTAATAAAGCAATCCCATTTACCATCGCACCAAAAAAATTAAGATACCTAGGAATAAACCTAACTAAAGAGGTAAAAGACCTTTATGCAGAAAACTACAGGACACTGAAAAAAGAGATAGAGGAAGATGTTAACAGATGGAAGAGCATACCATGCTCATGGATTGGGAGAATCAACATCATTAAAATGTCCATACTACCCAAAGCAATCTACAGATTCAACGCACTACCCATTAAAATACCAACGACATATTTCACAGACCTACAAAGAATTCTTCATAGATTCATCTGGAACAAAAAAAGACCACGGATAGCTACAGCAATTCTGAGAAAAAAGAATAAAGTAGGTGGGATCTCAATACCAGTTTCAAGCTATACTACAAAGCAACTGTTCTTAAAACAGCCTGGTACTGGCACAAGAACAGACATATAGATCAATGGAATAGAATAGAGAACCCAGATATCCACCCAAACCACTATGCTCAATTAATATTTGACAAAGGAGGAATGAACATTCAATGGAGCCAAGATAGCCTCTTCAATAAATGGTGTTGGGAAAATTGGACAGATACATGCAAAAAATTGAAACTGGACCACCAACTTACACCAAATACAAAAATAAACTCAAAATGGATACAGGACTTAAACATTAGAAGGGAAACCATAAAAATACTAGAGGAATCCACAGGCAGCACAATCTCAGATACATGCCGAAAGAACTTCTTCACTGATACTGCTCCAAAGGCAATGGAAGCTAAAGAAAAAATAAACAAATGGGACTACATCAAAATAAAAAGCTTTTGCACAGCAAAAGAAACCATCAACAAAACAACAAGAAAGATCAATGCATGGGAGAACATATTTGCAAATGCTATCACTGATAAAGGTTTAATCTCCAAAATCTACAACCAACTTATACAACTTAATAAAAGGAAGATGAAGGATCCAATAAAAAAATGGGCAACGGACCTAAATAGAACCTTTTCAAAAGACAACAGAAGGAAGGCCAAGAGACACATGAAAACATGTTCAAAGTCATTAATCATCTGAGAGATGCAAATCAAAATGACAATGCGATACCATCTTACACCTGTCAGAATGGCAATCATCAACAAATCAACAAACGACAAGTGTTGGCGAGGATGCGGAGAAAAAGGAACCCTTGTGCACTGTTGGTGGGAATGCAGACTGGTGCAGCCACTGTGGAGAACAGTATGGAGTTTCCTCAAAAAACTAAAAATGGATCTCCCATTTGACCCTGTAATACCACTCTTAGGAATTTATCCTAAGAAATTACAAACACCAATCAGAAAGGATTTATGCACCCCTATGTTCATAGCAGCACAATTTACAATAGCCACAATTTGGAAACAGCCTAGGTGCCTGTCAGCAGATGAGTGGATCAGAAAACTGTGGTACATCTACACAATGGAATTCTATGCTGCCATTAAAAAGAAGGAATTCTTACCATTTGCAGCAACCTGGTTGGAACTGGAGAGCCTTATGCTTAGTGAAATAAGCCAGTCAATGAAGGAGAAGCATCACATGATCGCACTCATTGGGGGATAATAAAGAACATTATAAACTGATGAACAAAAGGATAGATACAGAGACAGTAAAGCTTCAAACAGTCTGTGAAATTACAGCAGGAAGATTAAAGTTAGGTGAGGTAGATAAGAGATCAATCAAAGGACTTGGGGTTGGGGTATGCCTGGGAGGGAGGGGGGGCAATGGGGAGATATGTATAAAAAATTAATAAAAAAAAGGGGAAAAAAAAGTTGAGTTTTGTGCCCAAAAAAGAGCATTTGCAGGAAGTTTTAATTCATTACTTTGAAGACAAGTGCTGCTGAAAGTTATAATATACTTCGGGAAGCTTATGGTGAACATGCTCCATCTCAAGATACTTGTGAACACTGGTTTAAACGCTTTGAAAGTGATGATTTTGATATGAAAGACAAAGAATGTCTAGGTAAGTCGAAAAAGTTTGAAGACCAACAATTACAAGCATTACTGGATGAAGATGCATGTCAAACTCAAAAACAACTTGCAGAAAGTTTAAATATTGCTCAGAAAACAATTTCCGATCATTTACAAGCAATGGGAAGATATTAAAGGAAGGAAAATGGGTGCCATATAACTGAATGAAAGACAAATGGAAAACTGAAAAGTCATCAGTAAAATGTTGCTTCAATGACACAATAGAAAGTCTTTTTTGCATCGAATTGTGACTGGTGAAGAAAAGTGGATTTATTTTGAGAATCCCAAACACACAAAATCATGGGTTGATTCAGGTCAACCATCAACATCTACTGCAAGGCCAAATCTCTTTGGAAAGAAGACAATGCTCTGTGTTTGGTGGGATCAAGAAGATGTGGTGTATTATGAGCTTCTAAAACCAGGTGAAACCGTTAATACTGATGGTTACCAACAACAAATATGTAATCAATTTGAACCATGCTTTGATCGTGAAATGACCAGAATGTTCCAGAAGACATGACAAGGTAATTTTGGTTCATAATAACGCACCATCACAGACTTCAAAACCAGTTAAAGAAACCTTAAAAGATCTTGCTGGGATGTATTAAGCCACCCTTCGTATTCACCCGACTTTGCTCCTTCAGATTACCACTTGTTACAATCTATGGCACATGCATTTTTTGAGCAGAACTTCAAAACATATGAAGTGGAAAATTGGGTCTCTGAATGGTTTGCCTCAAAACAGAGAAGTTCTATTGGGATGGTCTCCACAAATTACCTGAAATATGAGGAAATGTATAGCTAGCGATGGACATTACATTGAATAAAGCCCTTTTAATGTTTCTCTTGAAATGATTGTGTTTTCTTTGACTACAAAATCCGAATTATTAACCAGTACAATGTCAAAGTTTGTAAATTACAGGAGAGGATTCAAACTTATAGCTCACTCCACTCCTAAAACCCAAGTATATCCTTCTACCTGTTGCCTTCCTACTAGTATAATCATAAAGCTTGTTTTTAGGAGCCAATTTTACCTGATTTTTCAGGATTCCCCCAAGTTCTTAACTGCTTTCGAGTTACAGATCCCTTTTAGAATCAGAGTTTTTGAAAAATGCACAAAAGGTTAAAATGCACATAAAGACAAATTTTTACATGGCTCATCTATTGACTTTGGTTAGAGGCTTCCGGTACAACAAAGGAGAACTTCACAGACTCACCATGCTCCAGGGACAGATCCAAGTAATTGCAAAAAGTCACTAAGTCAACAGGTGGCTGGACTATTAGGAACTGCTATCAACTCCAGGTTAAGAGTAAAAACAAATGAAATATGGGAGTGCACCAAGGTAGTATAAAATGAGGGTGCAGACCAAGCAGGCTGTTCCAGCAATCCTAAGGGCTAGCTGATGGGGTAAGAGGACATGGGGTTTGAAGAACCAGGAGGGGAAAGACCTTTGATTAGGAAATAGAGGCTAAGTCAACATTTAATGGCAGTGAAATGTCCTGAAGAGGCACACCAAGTTTACTACTAGGGCCCAGGACACACAGATTACCCACTGTTTCTCACTACCCCAGTCCGCCACTGTGCCTTTCACTCTTCTTGCTTCTACACCCACTTCCTTCCCTCCACTCTCTGAACCTCCATCCCAGGCCAGTTCCTCATATTTCTGGAAAGGCTGCAACAGCTTCCTAACTAACTTCCTATCCCCATATTTAACTTCTTATTTAAATACTGATGTCTGAATTCTCTCTCCCATGCCTCCAATGACAGGGTAATCCAGTTAATATTTGATAGTTAGGATTTCAATAATGATTAGATAATTCATATTACATTGAACAGTATGAAATTGCCACTTGTGTAGGATAAAAATAGTCTAAGGGGCAATTTCATAGCCTTCAACTTAATAGACACTGGGTACATAGCTTTGCACCATTCAACATACTATCTCATTTAATTTCCACAACAGCCATCTAAATTAACTCTACAGATAACAAATTGAGGTCTAGGAAAAATTAATTTATACAGATAGCAAATGACAGGCTCAGTTCCATGTATAACTCCCAAAATCCCACCTCTAGAAACCTGGAAATGGTCTTTTTATAATAACACATATCATATTTTCCGATGTGTAAGACAACTTTTTAACACAGGAAAATCTCAAAAGTCAGAGGTCGTCTTATATGCCGGGTATCACCTTATAGGGCGGGTATATCCCAAACTCTGTATTTTAAGTGGAAAAGTTGGGGGTCGTCTTATACGCCAGAAAATATGGTATCTCTGTCCTGCTAGTATATATATGAGGGCTCTTTGAATCCAAAAATAAGAATCGTTGAAATCTAAAGCTGGGAAAGACTTCGATGCAGAGATTGTGAAACAGGGACCGCCCAGGGGCCAGATCCACAATGAACATGAGAGAAGCTGTCTGAGTGGTTAGCATGCAGCCTGAAGCCCCAAATTGGGGAGGCTCTGGGGACGGGGCCATGGAGAGGAGGGGGGCGGTGCTGGGGGATGGGAGCAGGGTGGGCAGTGCCTCTCAGCTCTAACCATTCCTGCCAAGGAGGAAAGAGAACACAATTACTAGGTCTTCCAATTCACCAAAAGAAGCCAAACAATTCTAAACAGTAAATGAAGGCTTCTGTCAACTGTTAAGAAACACTACACAGGCAGAGAAAACAAATCTATAGGAGGAGATGGTCCCTGTGCCACCTACTTGGCAGCACCTGCTTCGGTGTCTGTTTTTTTTTTTGTTGTTGTTGTTTTTTTTAGTTGATTCACTTCTGCTCTGTGCAAAAAAAATCTCTTCTCAGTTACTAGTGGGCCAAGGTGAAGAGAGAACTCTCACCTTCTCCCATCTGGGGCCCAGTGGCATCTGGAACACTCTGATCCTCGTAATCCTTGTTCTTGGAGAATATTAATGATTTAATCTCCCAAGCTCACTCCCTGTCCGATGCAGCCACATCTGTGAGATTTGCAGACAAGACCCAGAGAAGTCCAGGTGGAGCAGGACGCACCCGGACTCACTTTTGTCACAGACGGCCAAACTGTCCTCAGAAGGCCAGTCTCAGCCCCTCCACGGAAGTAACCATCGAACTTCCCAGCCATGGACGAGGTGACGGAAGAGGAGGTGGAGAAGTTTCTGGACTCAAATGTCGGCTTTGCCAAACAGTATTACGACCTCCGCTACCGAGCTAAGGTCATCTCAGACTTGCTGGGGGCCAAGGAGGCAGCCGTGGACTTCAGCAACTACCACCCGCTGAGCAGCGTGGAGGAGAGTGAAATCATCTTCGACCTCCTGCGGGACTTTCAGGAGAACTTGCAGGCCGAGAAATGCATCTTCAATGTCATGAAGAAGCTGTGCTTCCTCCTGCAGGCAGACCGCATGAGCCTGTTCATGTACCGGGCCAGAAATGGCATCGCGGAGCTAGCCACCCGCCTCTTCAATGTCCACAAAGATGCGGCCCTTGAGGAGTGTCTGGTGGTGCCCGACTCTGAGATTGTGTTCCCCCTGGACATGGGCGTGGTGGGCCACGTCGCACACTCTAAAAAGCTCACCAATGTCCCCAACACAGAAGAGGTACCATCTTCCCCAGAGGAGGGAGGGCAGGAAGGCATTCTTTGGGGGTGAGGAGGCGGGTCTGGAGTACCCATGGGATGGGGAGCTACTGGCTGCCACTATGACTGGGCTGGTGATGACTTGGTGCGTTTATTTATTTATTTATTTATTTATTTATTTATCTATTTATGACTTTTTATTTGGGGGAGGGGGGTGAGAAACTTAACAGTTGAATTAAAAAAAATAGTACAGAGAACTGTATACCTCTTCTCTAAAATCACCAGTGGTTTATATCTTGCCACACTTGCTTTATGTCTCCATTCTTTCTGATCCATTTGGGAGTCAATTGCAGACAAATGTCCTTTTAACCCTGGGCACTTTGTTGTGTATTTCCAGACCAGGAACAGATCTTAAGCATCCAGAGTACAGTGATCAAATTCAGGAAACGTAACATTGGTACAATACTGTTATCTAATGAACAGTCATATTCCATTTGAATCTGCAGGAGGTCCCCAGTCTGTCTTTGTTTTCCATGATGTGGATGTTTCTGAAGGGTACAGGCCAAATATTTTTCATAATGTCCCTCCATTTGGGCTTGTCTGATACATCTTCATGACCAGATTCAGGGTTTGTGTTTCTGGCGGATATCACTGAGGTGATCTGGTGCTTTGCTTCGTGCGTTAACTCAGGAGACAGGACGGCAGTCTGCCTCATTACCGGACATGTTAGCATCCGCCACTTGGCTGAGCACTTGGCTCTTTCTTCTAAGAGTCCAGTGTTGTGTGGGATTCTACAGGCAGCTCTGACAAAGACCTCTTTGATCTCCGGGGCTAAATCCCTTGAATGCAGTTCTCCACATAGCCCTCTGTCAGGACCAACTCCTACTCATCCTTCAGATCTCAGCTTGAAGGTCACTTCCTCCGGGAGGCCATCCCAGATCCCTGTTACAGTCTCCTTCCTAACACCCGTTATCACAATAAGTAAGTCTTGGGGGCCAGGGACCATGCCCACCTTCTTATCTTCTTTATCCCAGGACCCAGAACCCAGCAGATGCCTAGTAAACACTTGGCATGAAAGACACACAACGAAGTCATTATGGCTTACATTTACTTGACCCTTGAACTGTGCAGGCTTTAAAAATCCACATATAAGTTGATCCATGCAGTTCAAACCTGTATTGTTCAAGGGCTCCATTCCTTTAACACGTGTCTCACCTGAAAGAACGTTTGCCCCGTGATAGTCAGGTCCCTGCAGTTCTCATTTATTGCTGTACTGGCTAAACCAGGAGCCTGTGTTTGCGTATTTCCAAGATCCAGCCTAGATAGTTGTGTCTTTGGACTCACCTTACCTCTGACTTTATTTCAAATTAAGGATTTTAAAGTTAAAAATAGGAGGAGCAATGGGGCTTCAGAGATCATCTCATTGAACATTTATTTAGTGAATGAGAAGCCTGAAGCCAGGAGAGCTTGAGGAGGGGCTTGCTCCAAGTCACGAAGGAGTAACTGCAGGCCCAGGACTTCACCTCCACACAAAAGAATTCAAATGGGTCATCTTTGTAACTTGGGTTCCTTGGCAAGATAAGAAGCGCATACTTGGGCCTGTGTGGGAGATGGTTTTCTTTGAAATGCACGGGGCTGGCCCTCCCATGGAATTCCTCTCTCCCTCATCTCCCCTGGACACCCAGGGCTAAGGGTCACGGTTCTGCATCCAGGGAGCTTTCCTGGGGACTCGCCTATCACTGGGTTTGGGTGTGTTCTCCCTTCACGACTCTAGATTTTAAGTGTCGCCAACACGGACTGTCACGGTCTATGACTAAACCTGTTTTACAGAGGACGGAACTGAAGCCTGGAAAGGTCCGTTAAGTAACTTGTTCAGAGTCCTGCAGGGAGAAAGGGGCAAGTGGGGATCGGAACCTGGGCACTCTGGCCTGTGCCCACACTCTTCATTGCCCCACTATTCTAGACCTTATCTGTAAAATGACGGCACTGGACCAGGTGCTGTGTGCCAAAGGTCACTTCAAATCATACGGCGGAAAGTTGAGGTGTGGAGCTTTGAGGTTCGATCAGGGGTGAATCACGGCTTAGTCACTTTTGAAGAACATGGCCTTGGCAATGTTTAGCCTGTCTGGGCTCACTTCCTAACTTATAAAAGGGGTGAGAATACCTACTTCGCAGTGCTGCTGTTTCCTGTTCCACCTCAAGGTTCACTCCGGAAGTCACGCCTGTGTTTCTCTGGAAGTTTCCCAGCCTTGGGCAGTCTCTGGGCTGGTGGCTCAGGCCTGGCGGTGAAGTCAGTGCAGGCCAGCAAGCCTTGAGTACTTAGCATTTGCATGTGTTTGCTTCTCCTGCTGTTCCTGCTTGAGAAATCTTATTCTATTTGGGCTCTGACAGTGACTGGGGATTAAAGTGAGGTCAGTATTAGGGAACTGAACCTTAACTTGTGGGATCTGATGATAGCTCCAGGTAGATGGTGTCGGAACTGAATTGAATTGTAGGACACTCGGCTGGTGCCGGAGAATTAGCTGTTGGTGGAAAAACACCCACACATCTGGTTGTAGAAGTGGCATAGGAATGTGGTAATGTGACAGTAAAGGAAAGGAGTGAGTTTTTCCTAGACATGGACAAATCCCATTTCTGAGGACTGTCCTCTCAAGGACTCTTATATCTGATATCCAGCTTTCTTGCTCTCCTTCTCTTCCTATGAGACTGGGAACCGAGCACTCCACATCAGAAAGAAAGTGCAAGGAGAACCTGTCCCAATACTCTGCTTTTTACCAAAGAGGAAGTTGATGCCTGGAGAGGTTTCCGTTACTGACAGCATATTGGTGGGCCCCTGCAGCCACTCAGAGAACAAGCCTCTCCCTCCTTGGGGCTCCAGGGTACCACTCATCCCATGGGGACATCCTACATTATGGTTGCAGTTGTGGGTTCATGTTTTACATGATGTCCCCACTATACCGTGAGAACCCAGTGAGAACAACCCGAAGTTTTCTGAATAGTCTTGGCACATCCAATGCCTCTGGCAAAGTCAGTGCTTGGTAAATACAAATGAATGAATGAATGAATCAAACAATCAATCAATCAACCAACCAATCAACCAGTGTATTAATGAGTGAATGAAGTCACTATACCACTTGTCAGCAAGGGAATTGTCTGTAGAGCAGGAAAAGTGACAGCTCTAGGTGGCAAGTTGTTATGAGGGGTAATGAGACAATATATGTAAATTGTCTGGCTCTGGGCCTAGTACATCATCATCATTCAATAAATAGCAGATCACATCATGAGACACAATGGAGCTTGGCACTGTGAATGTCTGAAAACAGGAACTGAGGAATCTGGGAATGAGGGGGCAGCGTTGCATCGCATTGGAATAAAATCTAAACCCTGTACAGTGGCCTCCAAGGCCCTGCCAGGTAGGCCCTGCCCATGTCTCCCACTGCCTTGCCCTCCACTTCCCTTCGCCACCCTGTGCTTCAGCCACACTGTTCTCCTTTCTGTTTCTCAGATCACTGTCCCTGTCCACCCCGGCATCCCTGCCTTTGGCCTTTGCCTTCTCTTTGTCTCTGGCTTGAATGTGCTTCACTTGCCTGGCTCCTGTGACTCCTCAGCTCTAAGATTACCTCTTCAGAGAAGCTTCCCTGACCATCTTTACTAATGAAAGTAGCTTCAGCCTGCCACCCCTGTCTATAGCATCACCCCCCTTTTCTCTTTCAAAGCAAGTACACAACCTGGAGGGAGAATGCTTGCTTGGTTGTTTACCCACTTTTTGTCTGAAGAGGTTTATATCTGGTATCCAGCTTTCCTGCTCTCCTTCTCTTCCTATGAGACGAATCTTGTTCACTGCTGTAGCCCCAGGGTCTAGAACAATACTTATAGAAGGTGCTCTGTTCCTGTTAACTGAACAAATGGATGACTTGAGGCTTTCCCCAGCTGGGTGTCTGATTCCTAGACTTTAAAAAATAAGCAGTCTGAGCTAAATGGCTCCTAAGGCCCTTTCTGCCTCTGATAATCTGAGTTCCTATGACACCGTTTAGAACACTTTATATGCCGAAAATATAAGAATGACAACAATTGTGCAAGTGTCGGTCAACATAGCTTTGTTATGTGTAAAGGGCATTCCAGGGATGAGAACTCAAGGGAGACATGGTTCTGGTAAGAAGTAGTAACATCTGCCTCAGATGCAGGTGAGGCCCAAATACTGCTTTCCCTGGTAGAGGTGAAGTGAGTATTGCAAGACTGAACTGACCTCATGGAAGAATCTGAGCATGCCCCACGCAGACCTGGGTTCGGGATTTGTCAGTGTCTTAGAGAAGGACATGGAAAATGCTCTGTGGCTAATGCCTCTTTGGAGGTTTTGTCTAATCCACCAATGCTAATTCAAGCACAGCAGGACAGGCTTCTCTTAATTCCTTTACCCTTCGCCTGGTTTGAGACAGCTTCATCCACAACAATGCTGTTGCCAATTTATTCAGTCCCACTTCGTCTGGAAGAAAGCCAAAGATGCAGAGCTTCTCACTCTGAACTTCTGAATCGAGAAAAGATTCTGCACACTCACTTCTTGCAAAGCTCTCTCAGCTGGCTCCGTGAAGTCCACTTCCATCCTCAGAAGAGCATGAACTGTGCATATCTGGGTTGGCAGGTGTCCCAAATAATGCTGATTGTTGGTAAACCTTGCAGTGTTACCAGAAAACATGAAGGTGGATTCTTTTGGAATTAAGAATCCAGCCGAAACTGGTTTGGCTCAGTGGATAGAGCGTCGGTCTTTGGACTGAAAGGTCCCAAGTTCGATTCTGGTCAAGGGCATGTATCCTGGTTGCGGGCACATCCCCAGTGGGGGGCGTGCGGGAGGCAGCTGATCGATGTCTCTCTCTCATCGATGTTTCTAACTCTCTATCCCTCCCCCTTCCTCTCTGTAAAAAATCAATAAAATATATTAAAAACAAAAACAAAAACAAAACAAAACAAAAAAGAATCCAGGATCTGTCTCCTCTTTCTGACCACACAGACTACACCGCCCTATACTGGTCTCCCAGGGTGCTGTAGGGGTGGAGTGTGGGGGGAGTGCTCCTTTGTACTCTCACAGCTTTGAGCCACCCACTATGTCCTATCACTATTATTGCCCTATCAACAAACTGGCCTGAAATTTAGTTTCCCCTGTATCGCCAGTGTTCAGCATAAGGCCTGATGCCTAGTGAGCCTCCCATTCAGTTTTGTAGGAGGAGGATATCCATTGGACTGGCTGTGTGGTGCTAGAAAAGCTGAAAGTAACACATTCTTTTGTTCAGTGACCTGGACCGAGGTCTAACCTTATCCAGGCTCCCCCAAAAGGCAGTGGAGCTAAGGGCAAGTTTTGGAGTCACACGCACCACGTAACAAGTAAAATTAACCTTCTCGAGTTTCAGTTTCCCCTTCTAGAAGATGGGGCACTAATAGTCTCCATCTCATAAGTTATTGGGAGAATTCAATTGAGATGGTGCAGCTGAAGTGCCAGACACGATGCCTGCTAGCAACTGTGCTTATTATATTCAGGAAGGTCTTTTTCTCATTAAGTTTCTGTTTGGGGCTTAACTAAATCTTCTCTAAACCTCCCTCCCCAGGCAAAGTCAACCCCCCGAAGCCCCATACGAGGGCTCCCACCTGCTTTGCTCTCATCTCCTTAGTAGGTGCATCTCGGGCTTTCTTCTCCTACTGGACTCTAGAGGTTTTCAGGGCAGACATTCCCTCTGATTGCCTTGCTCTGCTGAAGGGGAGACGATGGAAATGTCTTCATTCTCTTGTCAATGGAGAAGAGAGAGCCCCCTAACCCCATCTCTCCCATGGAGCTCGGAGGCATTTTATTGTCTTTGCTCTTCATCTGCCCACCCAGCCTGTCTCTCTGCCTCCTTTCAGGATGAACATTTCTGTGACTTTGTGGATACCCTCACCGAGTACCAGACCAAGAACATCTTGGCTTCCCCCATCATGAATGGGAAGGACGTGGTGGCCATAATCATGGCTGTGAATAAAGTGGGTGGGCCCCACTTCACCAAGAAAGATGAAGAGGTAAGAATGCTCTGGGAAGTGTAGGGGTGGCCATGCTAGCCCATTCTCCCAGCTCATGAAGGCTTCTGAACCTTGCTATTTGGCTTGGCCTTGGTTTCCCCATCTGCAAGACAAAGCGGTTATTCTTTCGCTCTCTGAGGGAGGCACGCAGGATCCTGGGCTTTGGATCCAGGAATGCAAAGGCGATTGTTCTGGCTCTGCTAATATCCAGCTGTTTGACTTGGGCAAGTTACTTAATTTACCTGGAACCACTGTGTTTTTCATTCGTAAGAAATAATGACGCAGGGCTTTCCCTAGTTGGGTGTCTGATTTCTGGGCTTTAACATAAACAGTTTTAAAATGGGGATTACTTTACAACTTTCATCTCTTGGGATATTTGTGGTGATCAGATAACATACATAAATGGCTTAGCACAGGGACTGCAAATACAATAAATAGAAGCTATTTTTCATTAGTGCACTCCCATCAACATGGACATTCTATATTCTGTGAGTTTTATACTCTTATAATGCAACATGCTGTGAGTCAGCATTTCACGGTCCATCTGCTTAAATTTCCTCCGATGAAGCTTTTAAAATATTCAGGCATTTGCTGATGGTAGAAGTGACCAGAAGAGGGATTTCTTCTCATCTATTTCCCCACATGCTCTTTGATTTTCAGATTCTGCTCAAGTACCTCAATTTTGCAAATCTTATTATGAAGGTGTTTCATCTGAGTTACCTGCACAACTGTGAGACTCGGCGTGGCCAGGTAAAGGGTTTGGCTCAGGGACTGGGCTGGACACACGTTTTTCTTTTTCACTGAACATTGATGTGATCAGGCAAGTGGTAATAAACATGGTTGAGAACCATCACACAGTCCCTGCCCAACACCCCGGGTGTTAGGAGGTAATAGATGTTTATAAAGCTCTGTTCCAGAGTGATTACATGCACCAGTTTTCAAGTCAGATAGCTTGGCTCTGAATCCCTGCTCAGCCACTTACCAGGGCCAAGACCCAAGGACACTACTTATTCTCTCCCAGCTTCAGGGTCATTATGGTTCCTCCCTCAGAGGATTATTGTATAAAACAAGAGACGACATGTGGAGAGCACTTGTGCTCAATCAGTGTTTGTTATTCTCCTCTTTAACAACCTATGATATCAGAGAAGTGGAAAGAGTGGTAAGCTGGCCAATAATTTCGCCTCCCTGGGCCTCCGTTTCTCTGTCTATAAAGTGGGGGTGATTACCTTGTCTCTATCTCAGCATTACAGTGAGGGTGAAAGAGATAAACTCTAGAGAACTTGACAGAGTTGCCATTCTCCTCCAGCTCAGTGAGCTGCTGCTTTGGACCTGGAAAGCGTTGACTGTCTCGGTGTTTCTTCAGATACTGCTGTGGTCTGGGAGCAAAGTCTTTGAAGAGCTTACGGACATCGAGAGGCAGTTCCACAAAGCCCTGTACACGGTCCGAGCCTTCCTCAACTGCGACAGATACTCTGTGGGGCTCTTAGACATGACCAAGCAGAAGGTGAGAGAGGAGCGAACCTTTCCAAGAACAGGTTAAATATCTACCGAGAGGAGCCAGACTTGTGTCACCCCGTCATTCACACGGGAGGATATGGACAGTTGTAGAAAGTCTGTCCCAGTTTTACCCTGAGGAGAGGAGCACCAACATTTAAAGGGGGAAGCCAATCTAGGGTACGGGGGAGTAAAAACAACCCATATTTCCCCTCGTCAGCTAGAAAAGAAAAGTGTACGTGAGAAGAAGGTGTAGGTGAGTGCTAAAGAGATTTCTATATGGAGTGAAAATCCGGAAAGAGGAAAGCTGCCAACTTCAGGAATTCTCAGAAAATGCACTCAAAGGTGGGCAAAAGCCTGTCCCGTGGTTCGGAGAGCCCAGGGCTGACCCAGGCAGTGGAAATGGGGGCAGATGCTGCGGTCTGGTCCCTCAGAATGCTCAGGGGCCAGGCTTGCCCCAGATACGTTGGCCAAGGAGAGAGTCTGTTATTGTTTTTCAGCTGCGTTTCCCCACGCTAACGCTCACCTGGCTCTTTCTCTGCCTCCTGAGCCTAATCATGTTCTGCCTCGGAATAACCGAATAACATTCCAGAGTTATTTAGATTCACGATTTCCTATCCCAAAGGTCGCAGGTACAGGATTCCTGTCAGTTTCACTTTTATGTCTTGTCATGCTGAGCATGGTGCGCAGAGCAACGGAGACTCTCCCAACATTTGGTTGAATGAGTAGGTAAATCACAGAATCTGGAGTTGGAAAAGACCTTAGATCTAGTGTAGCAATATACCCTTTGATAATCCTTCAGAAAGTAGCATATGAATGGATTCATACAAATGAATGGCTCTTTTTTAAATCCAAAGAATTTCTGAGTAGCTGACTTAGAAAAACTCCATCTTAAGGTGCCCAATTTGTACATTAAAGGATCTGCCCCCAGGTGCAAGCTGCTCTATGCTGTAGCATTCTGCTCTCCTTTTCTTTTAAACTCCCTGTGAAAGGGGAAGTCACATTGCAGCAGGAATATTCTAATTTAGTCATCCCTCACACACAGAACACCCTAGCAATTAGAGGTGGCTTGGGCTGCCTACAATCACTCTAAGAACCTACCCCCCAGGTAGCAAAGCTCTTACCTGAGCTATTGGCATTATGAAAGAAGTAAATAAAGCCACTGAATTTTACACTTTCACTGGGGGAACTGTGTGGTATGTGAATTATATAAACCAAGCTGTTTAAAAGAGGAGAGAAAGAGAAAGACAGGAAGACAGGCATCAACATGCCCCACTTTCCACCAACCCCTTGCTGACCACTTCTGCTTCTCTTCAGAGCCACTCAGTGTTTGACACAGGCAGTGTCAGCCCAGAGGCCTGTCCTTCTGGGCTCCTCTAACACCCGTATTCTTCCATTACTGTTGGATTCTTAGCCCACCCACCTGACTGGTCCTTCAGTACTTGACTGTTTCTTCCATGAGACGGCAAGTTTCTCCAGACTGCAAACTACCTTACCCACCTCTGTATATCTAGCAGAAAGCATGTTGTGGGGCTCAGGCAGGGCTCCAGTTCATGTTTCACACCCAGAATTGAATTTCAGCTGACTCCCTCTTCTTGTTCTCTGGATGATATTAGGACAGGCAAACCATTATGACATGATTGTTCAAATAAGAGAGGCCAAGAGCAAGAGAGCTTGGCATCCTACCCACCATAACCCAGCACTCATCTATCACTGACCCTAAAAATTCACAAATAAGCAGAGAGGGCCCTGGAGGATGTGCAGCTCTGTGGACAGTGGGAAACCAGTCGAGGAGCAGCGGGGAGAAGCTTGTTGCAGTGTCCCAGTCGATTTCTTCTCCTGAGTCCAAGTGATGGTGCCGTGCCATTGCTGGCTCCTTCTTCTCTCTGCCCATGTCTTTCTTTGTCAGATGTCTTCGATGTAATCTCTCTTGTTGAATCTCAGGTACAAGTCTATCCATATTTGGCACCATTGCTTTTTCTTTCTCATTTGGAAAAAAATATATTTTTTTCCTAATTACAAAAGCAATATGTTTTACTATGGAATAACTGCCAAATAAATTATAGTCCCTTTCTAATCACCCAGGGAAAACCAGTTGTTACTCCTTTGCTGTGAATTCTTTGAGAACATTTTCGATATATAGTTAAACATTTGGGTCACACGATCTATATTCTTTTTGTCACCTCACATTTTTCACTTGTCAGTATATCATGGACACCTTTTTAATCAAATACATATACATCTGTAGCATCATTGTCACTATAAGCTACAACAAACTTAGGTTGTTTCTAAGCTTTCACTATTATAAGTGATACCGTTTGAGTCAAACCTTCCATCATGTATTTTTAAGACATGTAATTATTGTTTTCTTCATGCCTAGGAATTTTTTGATGTGTGGCCAGTCCTGATGGGTGAAGCTCCACCATACACTGGCCCAAGGACTCCGGATGGAAGGGTACGTCTCTCTCTGGCCTGCTCACTATGATAAAATGTTGGATGAAATGCAAATGTAAAGCACTATAAAAACTGCTGACTTAAAAAATAATCACATGGGTATTTTTCTTCTCTGGGTTGGGATGTCTCCCTTAAAGTTATAATTTCTCACTATAGCCAAGTCCTGTAATTTCTTTAATATCTTGTCGGAATTTCAGAGTAACCTAGTGGGTTTAACACGAAGAAGTCAACATTCTCATTCCACAAAAGAGGACATTGCCCCAGAAAGGTCAAGCAACTTGTCTAAGAATTCACCCAGCAGGAGTTCAGATAATAAGATCTAGAAATATCCTTACTATCTAATTGAGAGTATATAAATTGGTAGCCAGAGGTCAATTCCAATTAATAAGTAAACTTGTTTGACTGCATACATTTAAAAAATCTATCTTTTTACTTTAAAAAAATTGAATTGGTAGCTTAGCACTTAAAAAAAATCAAGATATTTCCCATACATAGTCTCAGTTTCTTTTGAAAAGGTAGAAGATCAGTCAAAACTGGGCCCACAATCCCATAGGGTAAGTTTGATTGGAGCTGGGTAGCAGCTATCTCTGTAGAATGTGGTCTGAGCTCTCTAGTTTGCTATAGTCCTCTCCTGTGAACACCTGGCCCGCCCCCCTGCTCACATTTTTGTTTTGTTCAGGCCTCTTGGCATTCGAGTTTGTGACCGCTGGTCTCATACCATTGCTTTTTTTTTTTTAATAAGATGAGGTACAAAGATTTGAGAGAAACTGATATGATATGAGTGGGAATGTGGAAATGGTCCAGGGTAAACAGACTGAGCCCTCAAATGGCCTATAGAACCTGTGGAATAACTGAGTGACCTTAGCTGAGGCCACACAGGGTAAGTAAGCAGCAGAGTCATGCCCTGGAGTAAGTTTTAAGCCAGTGCTTTCCTACAAGCCCTTTTAGCCTGTTTGAAATGTTATGTCAATTTCTACTGAGAAGCTTGATTCCCACCCAGCCAACCCTAACCCTACTCAAAATAAAGGGGTGTGTGTGTGTATGTTTGTGTGTGTTCACAATAGTCTCAAACTCTGGAAACTCAATATGAACACCCTTGCCTGTAAGCTTTATTTACACACCAGAAGAGATTTCAACTTTGGAACCCACATGGTCGGCTGTGCTTTACCCACAATGACCTTTATCCCTTACTATCATCCAGTTTCAAACTATTCTTTTACCCACACAAGTTCATTAGGAAAGACGGAGTCTTCAAGGATTGCATCCTATATCACTCTCACAAACTATTTGGGTATACATTTTCTTTTCAAGTACAGCTTTTCATGTTAATATAGCTGACATGTTATAAGTTTTTGCTCTAAAATATGAGCTGGACTTGTAGCTCCTGGAATTTAGGAGGGGAGGAACTACAATAGAGATCAGCATAGCTTTCAGACACCATCAACTTCAACTAACTTCAGTTTCTGAAGCTGCTTTGATATTCAGCTCTCTGAGCTGAGCCCTGAGATCAGAGGTCACATCTAACTCCCAGGTGGCCAGAGAAATGTCGTGTTCTACCTTATCTGGTTCTTCATCCTCAAGTACCCCGATCTTTAAGATTGAACTGAACAGGGTGTTTTCTCCCTGAGCGCCAGCTCAGAAAGAGCTGCCCATCATTTGTTTAATTCAAGAAGTTTTGGTTTTACTGAAGTAACTAGCACAGTCATGGCTAAGACTTGTCGTTCCCCAAACCCTTCTCCATCTCTGGTAGCACAGGCTCAGTCAATCCTTGCAAGACTATGAGTCATTACATTGAGATGGAAAAAGGCCAGAAGGCAAAGGACGTTGGATCTGGTTGGTTGCTAACTTGTAAGGTGAGCTTGGACAAATAGTTCCTTGGACCTTTCATTTTCCCACCTAGGGGGAGCTGCCACTGAACTCCTCTCCAAAGTCAGTCCCAGGTCTTGGATAGCTAGTGAGGACAGCACACAAAGGCCTGAGCTAGAGCCCAGACACACCGTGATGAAATTGGCCAGAAGTGAATCTTCTGTAAAGAGCATAGGCTTGGAGGAGAAAAGCCCGAGTTGAGAACCCTGCTCACCAGCTAGTTCTGTGGCCTGGGGTAACCTCTCTAAGCCTCACCTTCCTCATCTGTACCACTTAGTAATCAAGCTGACCCAGGAGGGCCCTGGTAACTAAAGCAAATCATACACTGACACACAGTAGGCACACTAGTCATCATGGCTACTTGGGTTGGCTCTCACCATCAGCCAGGCACTAATGTGGATTGAGTCATTTATTCTTTTCAATGAGTTTATGAAGGAGGTCTCCTCACTTCCCCCATTTGGCAGTGGAGGAAGTGGTCAAATAATTTGCACCTATTCAAACCCAGATACTTTTCTTTCTGGCAACTGACATCACATCATGCTTTTTAACATTCCCTTTTGTCTGCTAACATCACTTTATCTGCTAACATCACTTTATCTGCCACATTCACATAAAAAAAATCGAGCTTTTGTCTGGATTTTGTCTAATTAACCTCCCCAAATCTTGGGTCTAAAGCTCCTCAATGGCAGTTAACCCCTCACTTTATCTCCTTTTAAAAATAAATAGTGTGTGTGTGTGTGTGTGTGTGTGTGTGTGTGTGTGTGTGTTGATCACTAAAAAATTATAGTACATTTCCACACACGATGATTTGGCTATGACTATATTTGTGGCTCTTTCAAAGACCCCTGTGTTGTAGCCTTAGCTGCTCAGGTGGAAGGTAACAAAGGTGCTCATTGATGGCTCAGTTTTGACTTTCCAAAGGCTGAGAATTCTTACATGAACATGGCCTTAAAGACAACTTGGCTGAGCTACAGTGTATGGAAAAAACCCTACTTACCTAGGGCACACTGATCTTTTTGTTGCATTCTGTGAAAGCAAATTAATTTTCCTGTAGGTTTCAAAAAACCCACGTCCATTTCTAACCTTCCTAAAGGAGTCTCGTAAACTCCCTTGATAGGACAGGCTGTGGCGCCCAGGGAGCTGGCAGCTTGCCTAGGAGTGCAGTGAGCAGCCCAGGCCCAAGGACAGAGATAGCCTTCCAGCAAAGACCTGCAGAAGGTCGAGAAGGTCATGGAAGTCAGCCTCCTCCTCCTCCCAAGTGGAAACTTAGCTTTTGACCAAAGTCCCAGCAGCTAATGCAGCCGCCTTTGCTTTCTAGAACTGCCTTCAGGGTACTGCCTTTTATGACTAGATCCCATGCTTTGTTTGGGAAAAGAATTCTGGTATCTAACAACCACAGCACACATGCACTATAGCTGGGGAAACTGAGGCTCAGAGAGTATACCTAGTCAAACCAAGAGTAGAGCATGAGCCTTTACTCTAGAGCAGCGGTCACCAACCTTTCAGACCTCATGGACCACCAGTGGTCTGCAGACCACCAGTTGGAGACCGTTGCTCTGGACCATTTCATCAAGCTGTGGGGTTCATCTAGTCTCCCCTTGGATGCTTCCTACTCGAGGGAGCTCCTGTCTACCCTGGGGCAGCTGTCATCCTTGGAAGAGTTCAGGCTTCTGCCTCCTGATCAGCCAGAGGGTGCCTCCTGGAAGGACTTAGTCACTGTAGCTGCTGCCAGTGCTGGTCATTGAAGAGCAGAGCTTCTCCCACATGAAGAAGCTCCTGATGGCCTGCCAGTCAAGTGGACCTTCAGACATCCTTGACTGGATCAGAAAGTTTTCTTTGTGGAGGTTCTGAGTCAGGAGGCTTGGGTGGTAAAGGGATGTCAATATTTAGAGCAGTACTTCTCAAAGTCTCTGGAGTGAAGGAACTGTTTTCTTTGCAAATTTCTGATCCATTTTGGACTGATACTTTCAAAGTGTGTTAAAATATATAACTAGAAACAATGATAATTTAAATAAACATGCAAAATGTAAGTCTCTCTCTCCTTTTTTTTTTTTTTTTTAGTTTCAAGAGACCTAACTCAGTCAAATTGCTATAAAAGTTTCTAAATGCTAACTCTCAAATTCTGTTTTCATAAAATCAACAAATAGTTTGCAGACAGGTATCAGTGCAGGGACCCCACTTTGCATGGCTCTGTTCTAGATGAGTGTGATGCAGAATACAACACTGTTTTAAGCTGGTAACCGTAAGTGATATAGCAGAATGAGCACTGAGCATAAAAGTCAAGGTTTTGGTCCTGGCTCACTAGGAATGAGTCCTTTCCTTTCTCTGGTCTCATTCTTCCCATTGTTGAATGCTTACTGACTTGCCTGTCACACCTGGGAGTTGAAAGGATCTGATCAGGTATTGGAACTTGCCCTAGGGAGCTAAGGGAAAGGAGCTATGTCAGTATCCCAATGCATGTTAGGAAGTCATGTAATTGAGCAGATCTATTTTAAGAGAATGGGAGTTTTAATGGTGCAAGGAGGTGGGAAGGACGAAAGAGGTGGAAAGTGAGTTAGGAGTCATGAGGCATGATTGGGCAGACAGGTCTGAAAGAGCTGACATAGCAAAGAGAGCAGCTGGATGATAGGAATGAATGATAGGGTCATGACCATGGAGTTGAGCCTGTATAGAGGCTGGCTGGGTTGACAATGCTTTTAAATGGGACAGAAGCCTCCTTTCAACTTCCCTTTCCCCCTAAACTCCAGCAGCAGTCTCTCTTTCCCTCTTTCTTCTTGGGCTCAACTTCTAGATCTCTTTAGAACACTTCCCATCCCTTTACCAGCCCCAGATCCCAGCCTCTGCTTGGCCACTGTGAGCTGTGTCTAAGCAGAAGCACAGTAAATCCTGAGAGTCAGCTGAGGATAGTGAGCTGCAGAGGCAGCTGGGATACACCCTTGGAGAGTCAGGCTGGTGCTTCTGGAAAAATCATAGAACACAGAGTGAAAAACACGCCGGGTCATGGACAAACCCCTCCTGACATTCTCTCTCAGACTGTGAAGGTGTATATTTCTCTATCTCTTTTGCTTAGGAAATCAACTTTTACAAGGTCATTGATTATATCCTACACGGCAAGGAAGACATCAAAGTAATCCCGTAAGTCACATGAACATACCTAACTTCAAGTGGACAGGTAATGCCACCCTATCATGTTCCTAGAAATGAAGAAATACTCTATATCCATCACAGGAGATGGATCTAAAAAAGTGAGAGAATAGTTGTAAGTATCCTGAATGGCTGCCAGCATATATGCCATTTAAATTAATAGAGGGGGAATATGAATAGTAAATAAATGCTTTATCAAACCAGAAAAAGGCAAACAAGTAAAAGATAATAATGTCAAAAAATTGTAATATTATTGATGAATCAGCATATAAAGCATCCTTGGTATGTGTTTTCCTACTCTCTATGGTATTAAGTTAACTCTTTCTACATAAGTATTAATGGAGGGAAATGTTGGTACCTGTTTTTGCTCAGCAGCCAATGACAATCTGTTGAATGAATGTTGTCTCTTTTCTTGGATAGTCAAACTAAGTGCACAATCAAAATTTAGTTACCACCCTCGCCTCAGTGTTTAAATTTATACATGAAGATGCTTAGTCAAGATTTGAGATTCCTTCAGGTATAGTAGTGTAAGCAGGTGCTGGGAGCAGCCAGAGCATGAAGGGAGGGCAAAGACCCAGATTCAAGTTTTTAGTCCAACTGTCCTTACAGCAAAAGTTACCATTTGTCTTTGGCCTTTACAGGAATCCACCTTCTGACCACTGGGCTTTAGCAAGTGGTCTCCCCACATACGTTGCCCAAAATGGCTTGGTAAGTAATACTACTTCGAAGCAGAGAATTTTAAATAAGGTGGAAGAGTGAAAGGATTTCAGTTTAAGAGTGGGAGAAAACATGAGGAGAAGCGGGGATGTCTAAAAGCCCGATTCTCTCATTTCTCAATTCACTTGAGAGTTGGTCCAAGGAGATGAACAGAATATTGACATTTGAGAAAATATGAAATACACAGAAATAGTCTCACTGACTAAATAGAGATACTTGTGCATATGTCCAGGGCAAAGTCATGACTGGCTGGTCTTCCAGGCTCACCATGGACCAAACCCCAACCTTTCCTACCAGAGGCTTAGCTGCCACTCCCAACCTCTCATTTCTGCTACATTTCCAGCCCTCCCATGGATAGCAGAGCTCAAATGTTCTGTCTCCCACCATGCCCCACCCGCTCAGGGTCAAGGGTGGAATAACAGCATCCCCTGCTCCAGAGAGAAGGGTCATATATGTTAGCTGCACATCACCCCCATATTTGAGCCTCGTTACCCTTATATTATCCCCCAGGTACAACACAGAACTAGATGGAGGTGTCTAAAGACTTAGGAGAATGTAGGAAATAAAATGGAAACTAAGGAAGTAAAAAGTTTTAACAAGAAGAGAAACAGCCAAATGCAACACAAGTGATCTGTGAGCTAAGAACTAAAGCCCATTGGGTTTGGCAATGAGGAGGTCATTGTTGTACTCATTGAGAGCAGATTTGGCAGCAAGGGCAGAAACCAGTGTGTGGTCTGCAGAGGTGTGGATGGGTAATGAGGAGGTAGAGAATGCAAAAGGAAGAGGAAAAAACCTGGATGGTTGCAATGGAAACATCATGGGGTTAGAGGAGCATTTCATTGTCAAAGATGGGAGAGACTCAAGCATGCTCATGGGCTGAGGGGAAAGAGCCCTGGAGAGGTCAGAAATCAGGAGACAATGATGGCAACCGATGGCACTGGTCTAAGGAGAGGCCAGAGGGATGGCACAAGGGGTGGGCAGTTCTCAAAGGAGCAGGGACAGCTCACCT
This sequence comes from Lasiurus cinereus, assembly GCA_011751065.1. NCBI lineage: Eukaryota > Metazoa > Chordata > Mammalia > Chiroptera > Vespertilionidae > Lasiurus > Lasiurus cinereus. The sequence goes on from JAAGEH010000434.1 coordinate 16,726,156, forward strand.
TCTGAGACTACTTTGTGGTCAGGCCAATTGGGACAGGCAGGGTCACTGCAAGTCCATATGGTGCCTTTTTGAGAACTAGATAAAGCTGTCCCGACTCATTGGATGAAAAGAGAAAGGCTAGGGAAATGCTTTTGCAAATCGAGACCAGACAGAATTTCAACTCCTAGACATCCCCTTAGCCATATGCCTTCATGCATTACACACACTACACAACTACACAGTGGCCCCACAGGCAGGGCCTAGCGGGATCAGAGTTGTGCCATCTGCATGGTAGGGGATGGGGGCTCCATATTCAGAAGAAGAATCTGGCAATTACAACTGCGCTACAGCACTCTTTATTCCTTGTTCTACTTTGGTGTTGGTACCCTAAGGAAGGAAAAACTCTTTCCTGACAAAACGAAAGGAATCCAAATGTCTTTGTTTCAAATATGTTTAAAGCAACATTATTTATACTAATAAAAAGAAAAAACAGAACACGCCCAAATATCCCATAAAAGAGGGAAAACAGAACAGGATACTGTACAGCCCTTAATGATGGCAATTTGTAGCCTTTACTTTCTCACAGTTTGGAAATGACTCAGGAGCAAAGCAAATGCTAACAAGTAATGTTTACAAGGGAGCTTTTCTGTCCAGTAGCCTCAGTTAATAATTCAAAACCATCTAGAGCATGTCTACCTGATGAAAAGAATGTGAAGGCCTTGGGCAAGGACGCAGTGTTTCTGAAAGAGCATGCATTGCTTCACCGGGTACTTTGTCAAGTCTAATAACAACTCCATTATTCCTTTTCACGGCTTTTAGATTTGCAACATCATGAATGCACCTGCAGAGGACTTTTTTGAATTCCAGGTAAGTAATTTTTATTTTCTCCATTAGTCACATGATATTTCCCCCTGAAACAATATTGGAACACATTAGACTCCATCTACTCTATTGGAAAGCATTCTCAACAAAGTGAAAACAAGGTGGGGGAGAAAGGTCATGTGCCCAAGGAAGTGGGGAGGGAGTTAATTTGGTGAATTCCGAAGTCCCATTCAGTTTAACATTCATACCCTTGGCTTTCTGGCCTCACGACCTTTGCTGATGCTGTTCTTGCCCCAACCATCATCTTCTGCCCAAATCCTTTCTGCCCTTCAATGACAATCTCGACTGCTATGAAATTTCAGTGAAGTTTAATTCTGTTTTCTCTAGCTGAATATTATTGCTTCCTCCTTGGGATTTTCATGAAATATTGTTTAGTATTCCAGTTGATTTTGTTTGTCCTTTTCACAAATGTTTATTTCACAAATTGTGTCAGGCATATAGGCACAATACTACCCTGGTCAAAACGGTGGACCAGACAGGCATGGTCTTTATCTCCAGGCAGCTCAGATCACATGCAGGGAGAAGCTGGTCAGGACAAGGGCCAAGGGGTGGAGGAGGAAATCTCTTGGGACAGGGGTCGGGCTGACTTAATCTGGGAAGAAGCAGGGAATGTGTTCCTGAGACATTATGTTTAACAGCAAAGAAAGGAAAGATTTCAAGAAAGAGAAGGCTTATTGGAAGAAAGCAAATAGGCCAGGGAATCTGAGAGAGAGACTAATGTGGGGAAAAGCAGGGGGAGATGCAGACAGAGGCCAGATCATGCAGAGCCTGAAGGCCACGCCAAGGAAATTTTCTCTCTGTTAATGTACCTCCTTCATGTTTTATGATTCTTCCTCATCTTTTAGACTAATTCCTTTTAGCAAAATATTGTTTTCTTTAGGTCAAAGTTTAGGTCTTATCCTTCTTGACCTCTTCAGCTCTAGGCATCGTGTCAACATATGAGTTTCTTATGTTAAATTTAACAAAAATAAAACAAATCTTTAGCAATTAGAAATAATTAAGAAGAAAAGAAGAAAAGCACTGCTAAGACAATTATTGACTTACTAGAAGTCTGGTGCATGAAACTCATGCCCAGGGGGTGGTCCCCTCAGCCTAGCCTACACCTGCTCCCAAGGATCAGGCCTAAACTGGCAGTTGGACATCCCTCTCACAATCCTGGACTGCTGGCTCCTAATTGCTCACCTGCCTGCCTGCCTGGTTGCCTCTAACTGCTCCCCCTGCCAGCCTGATCGCCCCTCACTGCCTCTGCGTGCCAGCCTGATCACCTCTAACTGCTCCCCACTGCCAGCCTTGTCACCTCGAACTGCCCCCTGCTGCTGGCCAGGTCACCCCCAACTGTCCCCTCTCTGCTGGCCTTATCACTCCTCATGGACCCCCACCAGCCTGGTTTCCCCACACTGCCTGCTGTTCAGTCATTTGGTCATCCCTCACTATCCCCTCTGCCAGCCTGGTTGTAGACAGCCATCTTGTGAGGGTTAATTTGCATATTTCCTCTTTATTGTATAGAATTTTGTACTCTTGAAAGAACATTATGAAAGAGCTCAGAGGGAAGATGCCTCCAAAGTTAAAATATACCATCTTGTGTTGTGTTTTGTCCATATCAATGCAACAAGCCCAAACTATTACTGAGAGTTGTTACCCTGATTATGATAGGACATGGTCTGTACCCAAGTCATATGATGAATTACAGTTTACCCACATTAATAAATCAGATCTGATCTTGCTTCTAGATTCTAGTCTTCCATCTTCCACTCATCCTCTGTAAGATGCATATTTTATTTTAAAACATAGGATACATCAAGTAACTTCCCTGCTTACAAATCTTTACTGTTTTCCCATTCAATAAAATGTTTCCTTATCTTGGCCTTCAGAGGGACAGATTTTCTGAAGTCTAAGTAAAGAGTTGGGAGGAAGGTAGGTCTTGAACTCGTTTTGTGACCGCAGCCCTGTGCGCCTTGGGGGATGGTCTGTATCTCTCTAGGAACACTCTCCGGTGTTATTTAAATAATAACAATTGTCTCTCTGCCTAAAGAATCTTGGGAACATTTAAACTGAAAGACTCTGCAACTCCAGGAAGCCTTCCTTGACTTCCTTCCCTCTTCTGGCTTCCTCAGTACCATAAAGAACTCCTCACACTGCTCATTTAACTTCCAGGTTACGAGCTGCCTTGGAACAACGTCTGTGTCTTATTTGCCTTGGTCTCCCCAGCTTCTAGCTCATTTCCTTGCACATTGTAAGATGTTTGATAAACATTCCATGAATCAATGGGCAGAGAGTCTAGAAATTATATAGCCCAGTGATCCCCATTTTATAAATGATGGAAGGAAGGTTCAGACAGATGGGAAATGGCTCACCAGGGGCACCTAATGATTGACCAAGAAATGTCACCTCTATTTTCTTGTTGGAGCCGAAAAACACATACTCATACTACTGCCCCGTCTGTAGATGAGAATGTAGAGGCCCTGGAGATACAATGGCATGCCAAAGCAACACAGGAAGTCTGCTAGAGAGGCAAAGGTACGGTCTATCTACCTGCTTAACTCAAAGTTACAAGAATCCCCAACGTGGCCCCTTTGCCCATACCGGGAACACCAGCTCCCTGAACTATTTGTGCACATCAGTGTATCTCCAGCACACGGCAGCCTGCCTGGCATACAATGGCTCTGACATCTCAGGAATGAAAACAATATGACCATCTGGCTAAAGGAACACGTTTGTTTGGTGACTGAAACTATGCAAAACCCAACCAGGTCTATGCTCTCGCAGTCCCCTTAGCCAGCCCGGGTCATGACTCGGCAAGCAGCCTCTGCAGCCTGGCACTCAAGGAAACCGACTCTGGTTCTTGTCTTGTAGAAAGAGCCTCTGGACGAGTCTGGGTGGGTGATTAAAAATGTCCTTTCTATGCCTATTGTGAACAAGAAGGAAGAAATTGTTGGGGTGGCCACGTTTTACAATCGCAAAGATGGGAAGCCCTTTGATGAAATGGATGAGACCCTCATGGAGGTATGGTTTGCAAGGAGGTCTTCTGCCATTGAGATTCAGAGCTTTAGGGTGAGCCACCCCGAGTGTGACCTCCGGAACCCGTGATGGGGGCCCCCCTGTGCTGCTGCCCTATCTGTGGAGAGCAGGGAGCTCACCTGTCCATGTGACCCTGACTTAACTTCCAGGTCTGCTTTCTCCACTCTCCCTTCTGCCCTGCCACGTGTTATTAGAGAAATCCACATTCCCTTTTTAAGAAAATCGATAAACTTTACCCTTTAGAGGACATCAGGTTCATAGCAAAATTAAGCAAAAAGAACAGAGTTCCCATCTACCCCCCCCCACCTTTGTCCCCATGTACACACAAGACATTACCTTTTGTGGCATTATCTACAAAAATGCAGCTTTATGTATGTTAGTGCTTTCTTCAAAGTGCATTTCCATGTATTATTTTATCAGCACAACATCTCTTTGTGGAGGGCTTATTAAACCCATTTTATAGCTGAGAAAATGGAGGCTTAGAGAGTCTTGCCCAAAGTTCCAGAGGCAGGGTCAAACCTGGCTGTTCTGCCTCTGATATTTCCTTTTATTATTATTTTTTTTTCTCCAGTCTTTGGCTCAATTCCTGGGCTGGTCTGTCTTAAATCCTGATACCTATGAGTCAATGAACAAACTTGAATATAGGAAGGATATTTTCCAGGATATGGTAAAATATCATGTGAAGTGTGACAACGAAGAAATCCAGAAAATCCTGGTGGGTAAAGCCCTTGCTCCTTCTCTCTATCAGAAACTTTGCCCTAGAGATGTGGCCAGAGTGAGGGGGAACTGAAAACTCTGAGAGATGGGGGTGGGCTTGCCGTAGACCCTCAAGTGAAAGGATGGATCGACCAGTGCCAGAGGGCTGTACATAATGGCTGCAGTGAGGCCTGGGGACAGCCGTCCCTTGCTAGGTCACTTCAAATTTACTTTCAAGTATTTAAAAAAAATTTTAAATATATTTTTTATTGATGTCAGAGAAGAAGGGAGAGGGAGAGGGAGATAGAAACATCAGTGATTAGGGAGAATCATTGATCGGCTGCCTCCTGCATGCCCCACATTGAGGATTGAGCCCCCAACCCAGCCATGTGCCCTTGACCAGTATTGAATGGTGACCTCCTGGTCCATAGGTCAACACTCAACCACTGAGCCATGCCAGCCAGGCCAGTTAGTACATTTTACAGATGAGGAAATGGAGGACCAGAGGCATTCAGCATCACTGCTAGATAAGTAGCAGAGTTCAAATTTGGATGCCAGCTCCAAAGCCCACGACTTCGAATTTGCTCATCCATGAATGTTAAACAGCAGCCTTATCCTAGCTGGTTTGGCTCAGTGGATAGAGCATCGGCCTGCAGATTGAAGGGTCCCAGGTTTGATTCTGGTCAAGGGCACATGCCCGGGTTGCAAGACTGATCCTCAGTAGGAGGCGTGCAGTGGCAGCCAATCAATGATTCTCTCTTATTATTGATATTCCTCTCTCTCTCTCTCTCTCTCTCTCTCTCTCTCTCTCTCTCTCTTTCTCTCTCTCTCTCTCCCCCTGCCCCCTTCCTCTCTGAAATCAATAAAAATAAAAAAGCTCCCCCAAACCAGCAGCTTCTCTGAGTTGGTGGTCCTCTTGCAAGGACTTCAGAGGAAGGGAAAAAAATGAAAATGTAAAAGTGGAGGCATATTTAGACCTTAGATGTAGTAACCTATTTTTCTCTCTCTGCTATTTTGGCAGAAAACCAGAGAGGTGTATGGGAAGGAGCCATGGGAATGTGAGGAAGAGGAGCTGGCTGAGATCCTGGTGAGCACTGGCCCTGACATAACAAGCACAACGTGTCCTCTGAGCATGTGAGGGTGGGAGTGAGGGAGGGGAGAAGGGAGTGGGGAGAGAGTTTGCAAAGAATGACCCTTGTGACTCTGATCCTCCCAGCAGACCTGGGACCAGGACAGGGCTGGGGATAGACAGGGAAAGACACAGGAACACTTGATTTGTCCCAATCACGTGACTCCATTCCTTCCACAGCAAGAAGAGCTGCCAGATGCAGAGAAATATGAAATTAATAAATTCCACTTCAGTGACCTGCCCCTGACAGAACTGGAGCTGGTGAAATGTGGGATACAGATGTATTATGAGCTCAAAGTGGTAGATAAATTTCATATTCCGCAGGAGGTAAGGTCAAATCTCTTTGATTTCCCCTTTTCTTGCTTCCTTGCTTTTAAAACCCAATCTGGAAATTTAAACTTAATCTATACTTAAAAAGAGTACACCTTTGGCTTTGGGACTTAAAGTATTAGCCATGTTGCACAGATGAGTCATTTATCCAAAATGAAACACACAGTTCCTCTGCATTTGGGATGCATTCGCTTCTTGAGGTGGGTTCTCAGGCACTGAGTTCTGAAGGCTGTGAGTTCATGGGATGCAAAGAAAAATAATGTCCTGTAGTCAAATGAGGGTGGGCAACATGGGTTAAACTCATTTAAGAAGAACTTTCCCCCTGTAGAATTCCTATTGTAAAATGAGATGGAGGAGATGAGAGTGTATTGTGTGCAGAATTTTCTAGATTTGTTGGATTCAAAGTATCACCCCAAGCAACATCAGCACAGCCTGAGAATGTATCAGAAATGCAGTCTCTCTCTCCCAGCTCTAGCAAATCAGAACTTGTGTTTTAACAATCTCTCTGGGTGATTCTCATAAGTTTGAAAGCCACTGATTTAAAGTCCCCTTTTGTTTACCTTCCCTGCAAAATTCATGTTAGCTTCTCCCTGGCCAGTAGCAATTTGGGGTACAGTTTGGGAATCACCGATGAAACCCAATTGGTGGAAATAAACGGAGTGACTTCTATCCACCTGATTTCATAACATCCATTCCCATAGTGCTTAGTAGTTGCAAAGGGCTTGCACAGTATTATCCATCAATGACTTGTTCTCACCTCCTGATGCAGCAGGCAGGGTACCAGGGCAGGGAGGGGAAGGAGGGAGGCGGTCCTTGCTGCCTCACTGATGTGCATGTGTTCACAGGCACTGGTGCGGTTCATGTACTCCCTGAGCAAGGGCTACCGCAGGATCACCTACCACAACTGGCGGCACGGCTTCAACGTGGGGCAGACCATGTTCTCCTTGCTGGTGGTACGGCGACAGCCAACCTTATGCAGCTCCACACAGCAAAAGCAGCATTGTTGTCCATCTCTATTTATTGCTTTTTAAGATTATGCAAAAGACTACATGCTCAGCATAAATGAATTCCAAGATCATAACTCCAGTCCAGTTATTTGGAGATAATCCTGGCATAGCACCATTTAAATTTTCTACTGGAAGCTTCAAAACTTATTTGTATGCATGCATGTGCACACACACACACATACCTTATCTATATATATAAAAGCCTAATATGCTCATTGTCCTTCTGACCATTCAACCAATCGCTATGATGCACACTGACCCTCAGGGGGCAGATGTTCCGAATGATAGGTTAGCTTGCTGCTAGAGTCCGGCCAATCAGGACTGGGCAAGATGACTGGACATGCCCTGGAGCCCAGTGGGGTCCCTCGGCCTGGCCTGCCCTCTCACAATGGTTTCATCTGATCCCTACAAGCCAGGCTGAGGGACCCCACAGGTGCAGGAATCCATGCACCAGGTCTCTAGTTTTGTTTATAATCAACTAGAGGCCCTGTGTATGAATATGTGCATGGGTGGGGTCCCTCAGTCTGGCTGGAAATTGGGGCCAAATGGGGGTGGGGGGATGGAAAGGGGCTTGCCAGTTTCAGGGAGGGACTGTGGGAGGTTGGACAGCCATGAGAGGTTGGTTGTGGGAGCGCACTGACCCCCAGGGGGCAGCTCCTGTGTTGAGCATCTGTCCGCTGGTGATCAGTGCACATCATAGCAACTGGTTGTTTGATCGTTCTGTCACTTAGGCTTTTATATATATAGATTAAATACTATTATTCTATAATATTCTTTTTTATCTGAAAATAGATAAAATATACCAATCACACTCTTTATATATTTTTTACGATGGTAAAATATATGCAATGGAAGATTTTAATCTTATTTAGGTGCTCTATTTAGTGGCATTAAGTACATTCACAATGTTGTGCAACCGTCACTACTATCCATCTCTAGAACATTTTCACATCCCACACAAGTCCCCGTTCCCCACACTCCTGAGCTCCTGGTGACCGCCATTCTACTTTCTATCTTTATGAATTTGAGTAGAATTAGGTTTATTTTGCTCAGCATACTATTTTCAAGGCTTATTCATGATATAATTGAATGGCTGCAGAGAATCCTATATTGTTTAAATATACTATATTATTTACTAGTGTTGGACCTGGGCTTTTTTGACCTTTCCCCCTTACAGACAATGCTACAGTGTCCTTGAATGGTTAATGTGTGTTGGTGTTCCTCATTTTTGGCTCAGAGGATTCAGAGTGCTTTATATTTCATTTAAGTGATTTCCCACGCAGATTATGATGCAAATCTCTGCCCCAGCTTCCTTGTTCTCATTCCTTTCTTAGGCCAGAGTAGGCACTGGAGCCTGGAGGCAGGAATTCTGGCCCTGTCACCAAATAAAGTGACGGTGACACGGCTTAGACTTGACTTATTTCTTTAGAGTCACAGAGTCAGCATCACCTCTCCAGGCTCTTCCCCACCCTCTGTTCCGACACTCAACAAGGAGTTAAGTATTTGAGGGAGACTCAGGGGAAGATTCCTCTGGGCTGTGCTTGAACCGGTAGACCAGGTTCAGATGGCTAGCTTTACCAGTCTGGCCATGTTAAAAAAACCCTACAAATTGTACAACCTCGCTGCTGCAAGTTTCTCATCAATCATCTAGCCCAATGCCCTTCACCTCTAGTGTGCAGACTGGGATACTGAGGCCCAGAGAGATATGGGACCAGCAAAGGTATCTCAGAAATAGGGAGGGTGACCAGCCATCCCCGTTTGCCTGGGACAGTTTCAGTTCCAGCATGGAAAGTCCTGTATCTCAGGCAAACATCTGGTCTCCCTGCGGCCACAGGGGCAGAGCCAAGATCAGATTGATGTTTCCAAGCTTGAGGCCCTCCACCTGCCCTTCAGCCCTGCTTCCAATCTTGTAAGACAGGAGTGAGTGGCACCTCTGATTGCCCTTCCAGACTGGAAAGCTGAAACGATACTTCACAGACCTAGAGGCCTTGGCCATGGTCACCGCTGCCTTCTGCCACGACATTGACCACAGAGGCACCAACAACCTCTACCAGATGAAGTGAGTCAGCCCTTCCCAGCCCCTCTCCCTACCTCCTACCCCAGGATTCATTCCCCACCTCTGAACAGCTCCTACACAGACTCACTGGCCAGGGCGTAATTCCTGCTGTCCACACCTCCCCACTTCCTCCTGCCCTTTGGGTCTGGGTAAACTTCTGCAACAAACAGAGTAAATGATCCCCAACTATTTTCACGCCCAAATGCCTGGCCTGGGAATATGTCGTCCTATGTTCAAAAGGGACTTCAAAGCTATGATGAAGTGAAGGATCTTAAAATATAGGGGTTATCCTGGATCATCTTAGTGGGTCCCATGTAATCAGAAGGGTCCTTATAAGAGGGAGGAGAGAAGTAAGAGAGGAGAGAAGATACTACCACTGCAGGCTTTGAAAGTGGGAGGTAAGCTACAAAATCCAAGGAATATAGGTGGCCTTTAGAAGCTAGAAAAAGCAAGGAAATAGGTTCTCCCCTGGAGTCTCCAGAAAGAAAGGCAGTCTGCAGACCCATTTTAGACTCTGAACTTCAGAGCTGTAGATAATACATTTTTAGTTTTAAGACATTGAGTTTGTCATAATTTGTTATAGCAGCAACAGGAAACTAATACATTAAACTCAATCATTCTCTTCCTTCCCTTCCTACCCTCTGAACCAATTTAAGCCAAGAGGTTAGTAACTGATAATCATTCATCTACCTTGTATTGATAATGCTCCTAATACAAATGTGGTAGGCCCTAAGCTAGGCAAAGGAGGTAAATGCTGAACAAAACAGACACAGTCCCTGTCTTCTCAGAGCTTATATTCCAGATAGACTCTGAAGCATAGTTCTTGAACCATGATCTTGGTGGACCTACATGACCAACTTGTGGGCTGGGCAGAGCAGGAATGAATTTTATACCCATATTACAGATGAGGAACTGAGGCTCTGCCCAGCACCCATAACTTGTAAGTCATTAACAAGCACTGGAACATGCTCCTCTGAGTCTTCTTAATACTTTCATGCTGCTCCACGGCCAGAGACTATGTTTATATCTTATCTTGTGAGGAGATAAGTACGGAGGTCACTGCATGATCCATAGTAAATGCTGAATAAATATTTATTAAATAAGAACAAGAAAAGAAACACTGCTTTGAGGGATTTAATGGCTTCCCCTAAGACTCAGGTGCCAGGATCCTTGTGCCAGCATTACAAAGAGTTCAGCAATCTGGAGAAAGTAGCTGCATGTAGATTCAAGAAGGAGTCAAAGATGAAAGATAATTTTGAAAGGCATTGGAGGTCAGAGGTGCTTCAGCTAAAGGAGCTGAAAGACTACCCCTTGTTTCATGACCCTGTGCTATTTATTAATGCAATTTATCCTAAGGCAAGGTGGAGACATACATTTCAAAGGGTAAGATTTACAGAAGCATTGTCACTTTGGGGAATAGTCTACAGCTGTTCAGGTGTTTGGCCAACAGGAGGCAATAATATGCAGATTTAAGATGCCCTGAGCTGTCTGGCAGTAGATGATTATCCTACTCAGGTTTGGGGGAAGTGCCATTCAGCCATCCCAGACGATTCAGTCCTGCTGACATGCTGGAATTGACTTCTGGCACTCAGGTATGGAGGATTTAGGGCTTGGTGACCGTGTAAGAATGGGCCAGTGCCAGCTTTTATGGATGACTATAGGAGACACATGAATCTTAAAACTGCACTTGGCATTGTGTACATTTGTGCCTTTTTTCTGGGGTTGAGAATCCACACTATTCAACAGCTTCTCTAAAGAATCTATGACCCCCAGAGACATGCAGAATCTGCTAAAGCCTAAGGTACAGGAGACTTGATGTCTAGTCCCAGCTCCCACTCTCACTATCTGACAAGTTCCTCTTATTCTGGGCTTAGCCTCTCTGCCTGTAGAATTAGAAGGCAGCAGGACTAGATGATATCTTTAGCCTTCATCTGTACCATTCCATGTTGATTCTCTGTGTGTGTCTCTCTTTCTTTGTCATTCAGATCCCAGAACCCACTGGCCAAGCTCCATGGCTCCTCCATCTTGGAAAGACACCACTTGGAGTTTGGAAAAACATTGCTGCGAGATGAAGTAGGAGGAGGGCCCTCTGCGCAGGAGCCCCCACCTCCCATGAAGCCTGCGTGTGGCCAGGCAGTGCTCTTCTGATTGGCCAGGGCTGCCTCTCCCATTATCTGGGGTGACCATCAGTAGTTGGGTGACTTTACCGCCAGCATCATTCTCACACCTCTCCTCTGATTTTCTCCTTAGGGCTTAAACATCTTTCAAAACCTCAATCGCAGGCAGCACGAACATGCAATCCACATGATGGACATAGCCATCATTGCCACAGACCTCGCCCTGTATTTCAAGTTAGTATTTCTTCTCATTTTAAGACTAAGAATAGCAATAGCAATGGTTATTACAATCAGAAACATCATAGCTCCAAGCGATTCATATGTACTGTGTGCAAGGCACAACCCTTGTGCTATGAACCACTACTTCTCACCAGAGCTCCAGGAGTTAGATAGTATTGCTCCCATTGTACAGATGGAAAACTGAGATCCAGGGAAAGAGATTCGCTAAGACCAGACAAGTCTGACAAGTCTAGGTTAGAAACCGAGGTCTTCACTCCCAGGCCCTGGTTCTTTTAATGTTGTTTTGTTAATCGTGTTGTTTTAAGAAGCCTCTATCTGAAATAGCCGATGTTAGAAGCCCAGGCGTGTCTTATTCTAAGATTTGTTCCATTATCAAATCGGTGTATCTTGTAGGAAGAGGACAATGTTCCAAAAGATCGTGGATCAATCGAAGACATTTGAAACACAACAGGAGTGGACGCAGTACATGATGCTGGAACAGACGCGGAAGGAAATCGTTATGTGAGTTGAGATGGGGCTTAAACTCTGATCCTCTTATCCCAGGGTCATAAGATTAGCTACTAAACTAACAGGCCCTGCTGCCCTCAGAAGACCCGTGGGGCACTGTCCATTTTGGAGGCCTTAACATCTGGGGGGGAAATGAGGTGAGGCCAAACCAGAATTGTAGAAATCATGGTATATAATTAACTTTTAAAAAATTTTTTGTCACTAAAATTCAAAACAATACAGTGTTATTTCTCTGTATAAAACAAGTATAATATTCGAAGTGTTTCTTTCATATAATTTGGAACTGGTGATAAAATAACGTTAACATTTCTTTTAACAAAACAGAGCATTATGCTAATTATGATTTGAGTCATAATCATGTGTCGCTCAAAATATGTGGCTTCATTGTAGTATTCTTTTCTGTATAGCAATGTCCTGCAGTCTAGCTGTGCTATTCATAAACTAGTCACCTGATTTATATAAAATCTATCGTGGCCTTGTTAGCATAAGGTCTGGTGATGGGACTCAAATAGAAGTTTTCTGGTAAATACCTTCTTTCATGTCTCTCAGTGTGCTTCCATGAGTCATCGCCATTGATGATGAGGTGAGAAGCACAAATGAACAGCCCTTTGTGACTACGTGGCCCATGTCCCCGGCTCCCCTGTGATGGGTCCTGGGTGCCGATGGTCAGCGGAGACCAGGCCTTCCCAAGGAAGTGTCAGGTTGATTGTTTATCTCCAGATGCTTCTGTGGAGATGAGGCTTGATTAAGTTACAAATGTAGCAACCTCTGTCACAGAGAAGGGGCAGCCACTGGGACAGGCGCAGGGAAGAGGGGACAAGTGGCAATTTGTCATTCCCTCAGCCTGCAGTTGTCCAAGTGGGCCTCCACAAGGGTCCCCTGATCCTTGGGAGCTATGGACCCTGCTCCCACTGAGCAAGGGGCACATTCAGACTACCGACCAGGGAGCCTGACATTTCAAAATGGCACAGCAGAGAAGTGAACAAGTGGAAAGAATACCCTGTTCTTGGGTAGGGCGACTTTATACTAAATGTTGTCTATGCTCCTTAATTCATTGTTCATTTAAGGTCATTTCAAGGAAAATATCTACTCCATTTTGGGGGATAATTGATAGAATTAAAAAAGAATAATTTCAGAGTAAGTGTTTCTAAGTGAGACATAAAATTTGAAAGTCATCAATGGATTTGTAAATGTGACTACTTAAAAATTAGGGATTTCTGCACAACACACACAGGAATGCATAGCTGAAGTCAGAAGGCAAGTGATAACCTGGGGAAGAATATCTGCAGCACTTCTGACAAAAAGAGAGAGAAAAAGAGAGATCTAATTTCTTAGTAAATAGAGTGTTAATTCAATTCAAGAAAAAGACTAATCTAATAGAAAACTGAGCAAAAGGCATGAACAGTTATTTCCCAGAAAAGAATTACAGAGGGGTGTAAACGTGTGAAAAGAAGACTACTCATATTAAGAGAAATGCAAAATCAAATTACACTGAGATATAATTATCATTTACATTCCTCCTGGCAAAGATTAAACCATTTGGTAGCACACTGCGGTGGGCAGAGAGAGTGGCAACAGGCAATCTCATTCACTGCTGAGAATGTACATGGGTGCAGCCTTTACTGTGGGCAACACCCCTGACAATTGTAAATACTCTTAGACCCAGCAATCCACACCTAGGATTTACCCTCTAGGTATCCTCCCACCTGTGTGCCAAGGAGTATGTACAAAGTTATTTATTGCAGCATTATTTGTAATCACAAAAAAGATGGAAAGTAACTTAAATATTCATTTGGGGGCACAGAAAGTCAGCTAGATATTTTGCCAGCAAAATAGGTTGTTTCAGGAATAACAAAGAATTGCAAAACAGAACAAGCAACCATGGCATACAAGACTGCTGAAACAAGAGGAAACTACACTGAGTGGCCAGATTATTATGATCTCTGAACGTATAATAATCTGGCCACTCGGTGTATGTCCTATATAATAGAAGGCTAATATGCAAATTGTCCCCTCTACCTGGAATTCGACCAGCAGGCAGGCCAGCCAATCACCCATGTCCCCTCAAGCTGGCCAGGCTAGCTGGACCCTACCCATGCACAAATTCATGCACTATATATATATATACACACACACATATATATATGTATGTATATATGTGTGTGTGTGTGTGTGTGTGTGTGTGTGTGTGTGTGTGTGTGTGTGTATCCGGTGACCAGATTATTATGCATTCAGAGCTCATAATAATCTGGCCACTCAGTGTATTTTATAGAGGGGAAGAGGAAGTTGGAAGGACTACCATAAACAGAGGGCTCCCTGATATGCTTTGAGGTCTATGTAGGGCATGAGAGCTCCCCCTTCTGGCCTCCCTGGTACATTTTTATTGTTTGTTTTGTTTTGTTTTGTTTTGTTGATTCTTACCTGAGGATATATTTTCCCATTGATTTTTAGAGAAAGTGGAGGGAGGGAGAAAGAGGGAAGAGAGAGAGAGAGAGAGAGAGAGAGAGAGAGAGAGAGAGAGAGAGA
>JAAGEH010000434.1:16740652-16810334 GCA_011751065.1 Lasiurus cinereus
AGAGAGAGAGAGAGAGAGAGAGAGAGAGAGAGAGAGAGAGAGAGAGAGAGAGAGAAACATTTATTGGTTGGTCTCTGCATGTGCCCTGAGACCAGGGCTGGGGGGTTGAACCTGCAACCCACGTATTTGCCATTGACAGGAAATGGACCCTGTGACTCTTCAGTGCACAGGTAGACACTCTAACCACTGCTCAGGGGCCTACATTTAAAATGAAGTTTCTGTTTACTAATTTTTTACAAATACCTATGCTACTTTTTACACAATGAAATGCCATACAGCCTTTACCAAAAAAAAGATAGGAAGGATTTCCAAAATACAATTTTTTCAAAAAGGCAAAGGCCAGACTTCAACCACTGAAAAAAGCCCAAGTAGTGTTAGTGGAAGTCTTCAGTAACCCCTCCTGCTTACTTCCCCAACCCAAAGCTTTGCGAGATGTATAGCGGTGTGGTTGGCCTCGCAGGAATCAGTATTCTCTTTCTTTCTTTCTTTTAATATACTTTTATTGATTTTTTACAGAGAGGAAGGGAGAGGGATAGAGAGTTAGAAACATCGATGAGAGAGAAACATCGATCAGCTGCCTCCTGCACACTTCCTACTGGGGATTTGCCCTCAACCAAGGTACATGCCCTTGACAGGAATTGAACCTGGAACCCTTCAGTCCACAGACTGATGCTCTATCCACTGAGCCAAACCTAGCAGGGCAGAGTTCTCTTTCTTAACAGTATCTTCCTAAGAAAGCACAGTGGGTGAGTCATTGTCAGTTCTCTCATTCCTCTCCCACTTTACAAAATAAAGGCAAACTTGCCCTTTCTTGAATCTTCCTCTGGAGGAAAGATCTCTGTGCCATCAGAGGGACTATTTGAAAGACTTGCAATCAAGGCATTATTAATCCAAGGAAGAGCTTCAGGCCTTCCCTGATATATAGATAGATAGATACATACATAGATAGATACATAGATAGATACATAGATATATAGATATATAGATATATACACATATATAGATATATAGATATATAGATATATAGATATATAGATATATAGACGTATAGATATATAGATATATAGACGTATAGATATATAGATATATAGATATATAGTTGTTGTTGTTAAAAGCAAAACAAGGCATTAGCAAAAGAGAATGTGGATTGAGCAGTGGGGCAGGAGCTGAGACATTTTACAAACTTCCTTCCTTCAGTGAATATACCACTGCCAGGGATGGCCCCTGATATCAGGACAAAGATGTACCAATAACAAGTACTGAAGGTCACTGTACTTGATTTCATCCACATCACTATTGTCTGTCTGTCTACCTATTTATCTATATACCTATCTATCTAGTTTCCCTACACATCTATCTACTTGGACCTTTCTTAGAATTAAGAATGAAAAAATAAGGTAGGTATGATCAGAATGCATTCTAACATGCTTATTTGAGTTGAAAAATAAAATCATATTCTTTCTGACAGAAAGAAGTCTGATTTGCCTACGTTTGTTGACAGTAAAAGACTGGCATTTCCAATTATGTTTATGGCAAACATTCCCACAAATTAAATGAATCAAATCTGCAGCTTCAGCTCGGCCATGGTGGTTCAGTGGTTGAGTGTAGACCTATGAACCAGGAGGTCACAGTTCAATTCCCAGTCAGGGCATTGGCCTGGGTTGTGGGCTTGATCCCGTGTGGGTTTTGCAGGAAGTAGCCAACCAATGATTCTCTCTAATCATTGATGTTTCTATCTCTCTCTCCCTCTCCCTTCCTCTCTATAATCAATAAAAAATTATTTTTAAAAATATTTGTAGCTTCTACGTTTTGATGAAATAGTTAAAAATTATTATTCGATACAAGCACTTTATAAAAAATTTAACACTGGGAGATATAACTAATAATGTTTTAATAGACCTAACCCAGTCTGAGTATCTTGGGTTTACTGAAGTGCTACAGAGAAACTGTCATAGGGTGTAATTCATAGTCATGTGAAGCGTCTCGGTCAAATTTTTATGGCATACTTCCCAGAAATTGAGGAAATGAGTGATCATAATGTTAGCTTTAAACAAAATTGAAGGAGAATCTCACTGAGTCATCAGCTGATTGACCATTCAGAATAATGATTATAGTATGATTGTTAATGGTTAATTTGGAAGAATTCAAAGAATTGGGTGACATTGTTGTAACAAAACGCCATCTATTCCCAAGGTTTCTAATTACCTGCTCCTATACAAATTGAAAAATGGGCCCTAACTGGTTTGGCTTAGTAGAAAGAGCGTCGGCCTGCGGACTAAAAGGTCCCAGGTTCGATTCCAATCAAGGGCATATACCTTGGTTGTGGGCACATCCCTAGTAGGAGGTGTGCAGGAGGCAGCTGATTGATGTTTCTCTCTCATCGATGTTTCTAACTCTCTATCCCTCTCCCTTCTTCTCTGTAAAAAAATTAATAAAATATATATATATTTTTAAATGACATAAAACAGCTGTTAAATCCTATCTCAGCCTAACAATAAGAAATATTGATTCATTAACTAATTTTTTTTTAAAAAATAGTCCCATCCTGTCTCAGTAAGAGATGAATTTCCAAAATTATTTACGTTGAGTGTTTAATTATTTCTAAATATAGGCAATATGTATATTTTATTGTGTTGGTTAATTGTATAAAAGTAATAAATTCAAAAGAAAAAATTTCAACACTTGGAGGCCTATGGTTGAAGAAAAAAATCTTTATGTACATTAAATTAATGGATATATTTGGTTGCAGATAAATATGGAAAGGAGATCAACGAAAGACTTTTAATATATATAATACATTTACATGCTCAAAAGTCTTTCATTGATATATATACATATATACAGACATATAAAAAATTAGGATAGCCCTGGCCAGTGTGGCTCAGTTAGATGATTGTCATCCCATGTACCAAGAGGTCACGGGTTTGGTTCCTGGTTAGGAGAGATGCTTAGGTTAGGGGCTCAATCCCTGGTAAGGGTAAGACACCCAACTGGTGTCAGAATTGGTTGTTGTGAGGGGAAAACTCATCACCCCTGTCCTGTACTTTGATTATCTTGGCTATATCAATGAGCTGCTTTTAGTCGGAGGTCCAGACCTAACCTCTTGACACATCCTAATCCATTGACTTTACTAGACTCCAACTCAGCTATTTCTTAGATTACCCTCCTCATGTGTTTACTCTGGGGCCAACATTCTAAAATAACTCTTGGCAGGAGGCAGGGCAGCTGACTTCCCATTCTTCATAAAACCTTTACATGTATTGCCACTTAATTCCAGATTTCCACTCTTGACAGTCTGACCAAACCGTAAGTTGAGAGGGCTTAGAGATCCTCTAGTGCTGGGCTGTGAGGATCCAGCTGACTTTGTACAGCTTATGAACTAAGAATAGCTATTACCTGTCCTAGCCGGTATGGCTCAGTGAATAGAGCCTCGGCCTGCAGACTGAAGGGTCCCAGGTTCAAACCTGATCAAGGGCACATGCCCAGGTTTTGGGCTCTTCCCCAATTGGGGGCTTTCGGGAGGCAGCCAGTCAATGATTCTCTCTCATCATTGATGTTTCTATCTCTCTTTCTCTCTTCCTATTTCTCTGAAATCAATACAAATATATTTTTAAAAAGAAAAGAATGGCTATTACATTTTTTAATGATTGAGGGTAAAAAAATCAAAAGAAGAAGTATATTTCCTGACAAATGAAACGGAGAAGAAATTTAAATTTCAGTACCCGTCAATATAAAATGTATTATTTTATGGAAGGCTGCATTATGCGTTTTTGTGGGTCCTGGGTGCTTTGCCTTTATGGTTTCTTTCTCCATGAAGATAAATAAACTAATTAATTAATTAATTAATTAATTAATTAATATGTTATATTTTCTGACTGTTTTGGTATAAAAACAAATGTAATACAGACGAAATTCATTATTATATATCCATCATTACTATATTCTCTTTTTTTTCCTTCTACTTTTAAAAGAAATTGAACATTATCACGGGGCCCTAAAAGCATCATGGGCCCTAGGCACTGAGCCTAACTGATGAGTGGCCCTGACCTTGTGTCTGCTTTCACATCATATCATGATGCGGTTGAGTAGGTGCTATAAAATATTGACTATCTGGCCCTTTACAGAAAAGTTGCCAGCTCCTAGTCGAATGTTTTTGAAATGAGGAATGTCAGACCCAGAGAGACAAGGTGACTTACCGACTGTCACATGGGCATTAGTGGGAACCAAGGACCGGACCCCAAGTCCCTCCACCCGTCTCCTGCACACCCACAACTTTCTCAGGCTCTCTCAGACCTTCCTGCCGCAGGCCACACCCGCCTGGTGTAACACCAGGCCGTGCCTAGGTGCCCATTCAGGTTGGCTGGGATGTTTTCAGGGGCCAGGGAGAAGGACCACTGAGCTACACAGCTGCGTGGAAGAGACATTTGCTCTGGGGACGGGCCAGGTGGGCAGGGGCTCAGATTGGTTCAGCCAGGCAGCCCGCCTCACCTGGCAACCCTGAACAAGTGCTTAATGTGATGATGGTAATGCTAATGAAGATGAGGAAAATTCGTGCACTAGCAAAACCATCTTAGGGTGGATTTATTACATTGAACCATATGAAAGTGCTGATTTTTTACTGTTTTTGATCCACAAAAATCTGAATTTCATGATCCAATCTAATATAATTATCTTATTTTCTTTATTTATTTTTAATATATTTTTTTTGGTTTCAAAGAGAAAGGGAGAGGGAGAGAAAGACAAAAACATCAGTGTTGAGAGAGAAATGATTGATTGGCTGTCCCTTACTGGGTTTCCAGCCTGGCACATGCCCTGACCTGGAATCAAGCTCGTGACCTTTTAGTTCATAGGTCAATGCTCAACCACTAAGCCATATCAGCCAGGCTTTAAATATATATATATTGATTGATTGATTTCAGAGAGGAAGGGAGAGGGAGAGAGAGATGGAAACATCAATGATGAGAGAGAATCATTGGTTGGCTGCCTCCTGCACATCCCCTACTGTGGAATGAGCCAGCAACCCAGGCATGTACCCTTGACCAGAATCAAACCTGGGACCCTTCAGTCCACAGGCAGACACACTATGCACTGAGACAAACCAGCTTGGAATTATTTCATTTTACAAATGAGCAAGTGGACACTCATACACATTAAGTCACTTGCTCTGGGTGCAGCAAGTGAGAAGACCAAGGATCTAATTATGTCTGATTCCAAAGTTCTGCATGGCATTTTATACTGTTCTCCCATTCAACTCTATCCCCTGCTCTTGACGACTTGCCAAGAGGATATGGTACAAATTTCTCAGCATACAAATTCTTCATGACATCCTTCTACTCTCTTCTACAGGATAACCATGTTCTCCCTAACTCTCCACCCGGACACCTCCCTCTTCCTTACTTTGCATGTCTAATCAACTCCCCAAGTCCTGTTGAGTTTCCTTCTCAAATGCCTTGTCTATCTGGACACTTCATCATCACCTTCTTCTCTTGTCCTTGTAATGCCTTGTCTTTAGCGCACGAGGCTTTGGATTGGCTTTTCTAGTACTCCAGTGTCTTTTCCCATCTCCCCCCAGTCCCCCCGCCCCCCCCCCCACACACACCAGATCTCTATCTATGAAACACTTCAGCGTGTTTCCCCAACAGCTGGGAGTGATTTTCACATGATCTCTCCAGCCGAGCACAGTAAATATCTAGTGCTCTCCTGAAGTCACACTTGTGGACTTAAAATGTGGACATGGACAGGCAAGAGGAAGCCAGTGACTCTGGCATGCAACGCTGGGCATTCATTTGCTTAATCTATTGGATGGTCAGCATAAGGTATCTGCGACACTTACCATGAAGCAAAGTCCTACAAAGGCTTCCTCTGTGGGCTCTCTGCTGGCATCCCTGTCCCCTCCACACAGAAGCCTCTGTGCAATGCAGATCCCTGTCCCCTCCTCACAGAAGCCTCTGTGCAATGCAGATCCCTGTCCCCTCCACACGGAAGCCTCCGTCCAGTGCAGATCTGACTCCATCATCCTTCTGCTCTAGCGCTTCCTGTTGCTCTTAGCATGAAGACATCCCCTGCCTCTGCCTGCACTCTGGGGGTCTGCCCCTGCTCAACTCTTGGGTCTGCTCTTTTCCCCTCTCCCACCTGCTCCCCGAGCCCCTCCCACCTCCCAGCTCTGTGAATGTGCTGGTCTTTCTTCCCCTAGGACCTGGCACACATGCTGGCATTAGGATGGATAGATGAATGCTCCCTATGGTCACCTTCTGGACAGCCCTCTGCACCTCTGACCCCTATCTGATCCCTCCTCTTGGAGAGCTCCTATCCACCCCGCAAGGCCCTGCCCCTCTGTCACCTCTTGGTAGCCTCTGAGCTGAGCTGGCTGCTCTCACCTTTGGCTTACTTTGTTTTCTCTGCACCTCATACTTCTTTCTGCCACCCACTGAGCACTTGTGGTGACAGCATTTTTGCTGTGTTCTCTGAGTGACCATGGGTTCCCTGTAGGTCTCTCTGCATCTCCAATGCCTAGCATGGCATATTGGCTCCAGCGCACGTAAGGGGGTCGTGCTGAGGTGAAGGTAATGCCTTGTCTTTAGGGCACAAGGCTTTGGGTTCACCTTTCTGGTACCCCCGTGTCCTCTCCCATCCCCCACACCAGATCTCTGTTTATGAAACACTTTGGCGTGTTTCCCCAACAGCTGGGTGTGATTTTCACATGATCTTTCCAGCCGAGCACAGTAAACACTCAGTGAAGCCACACCTGTGGACCTAAATGTGGGCCCTGACAGGTAACAGGAAGCCAGTGACTCTTGTATGCAAAGCTGACCGTTCATGTGTTTAATCTGTTTGATGGTAAGCACAAGATATCTGCAGCACTTAACATTAGGCAAAAGGCGCGTCTTCTGAAGTTATTACAAAATATAAAGGCGTTTCTAAGAAACGTATGCATTTCTGAAAGCTTAATTACTTGAAGGTTTGCTTAATTAAAGACATTTAGAAAAGAACCAAGATGGCAGCATAGGTAACTGGCTGTACTTGCCGCCTCCCACAACCACATCAGAATTACAATTAAAATACAGAACACCATCTTTTAGAACCGCCTGGAAGCTGCTGAACGGAAGTCCTATAACTAGAGAAGTAAAGGAAAAAGCACATTGAGATGGGTATCGGGGCCGGAGGCGCGGAACGGACAGGTGCTTTTTTTATAATCGGGAGGGAGGTTGTTCCTACGGAGGCTGCCCGTAAGGAACAAGGGGTCTCAGCCCCTCTCTAAATCCCCGTCCCAGGGTTCCAGAGCTGGGAAGAGAAGTCCCCGCAATTAAGGGCTGTAAAACCCAGCGGGGTTTGGGCTCAGTGACATGGAGGCTGCTGTAATCCCAGGTGTTTCTCATAAAGGCATGCACAAACTTACACTTCTGGCTTCTTCTAAGTTCCAGCACCACATGACCCAGACACATAAGGGGAGGTACTGGACTGTCTGGCATCACACTTTCTCCCAAATGAGCGTGCTGGGACCTCCCAGTCATAGGGCTGACTGGCAGCCATATCTGAGTTTCCATCAACATGGCCCACATTGTTTGCTCCGCCCTGGGGATTCACTGAGACCCCACCCCATCCAATTTGTAGCCCCACCCAAGCTGGTTGAAGCAGCTTTTCCATATGAATGGCTTGTCTTGGCACAGGCTTCAGACTTTACTGAAATCTCTCAAACAAGCTGCAGCTGGTGACAGCATGCCCCACACCTATCAATAAAAGGCCCAAGACCGGCACTAGTATCAGCCTGCCTGGCTTCACAGCTGGGCCTTGCCTGGGCACCTCCACCCTGAGCCACTGGGCTCTACAGGATACCTACTACAAAAGGCCACTCTACCAATTCCAGTAGACATAGCAGCTCTACCTAATACATAGAAACAAACACAGGGAAGTAGCCAAAATGTGGAGACAAAGAAACAGGTCACAAATGAAAGAAATGGAAATGTTAACTACTAAATACAGAGTTCAAAACCATGGTTATAAGGTTACTCAAGGATCTTCATGAGACTTTCAAGGATCTTAGTGAAAACGTCGAAGACATGAAAAGGGACCAGTCAGAAATTAAGCATACACTAAATGAAATAAAGAATAATTTATAGCCCTGGCCAGTTTGGCTCAGTGGATAGAGCCTTGCCTGCAGACTAAATGGTCCTAGGTTTGATTCTGGTCAAGGGCACATGCCCAGCTGTGGGCTCAATCCCCTGTAGGGGGTGTACAGGAGGCAGCCAATCAATGATTCTCTCTCATCATTGATGTTTCTATCTCTCCCTCTCCCCTCCTATCTAAAATCAATGAAAACATATTGTTTAGAAAAGAATAATTTACAGGGATTCAACAGTAGAGGATTCTGAGAATTACTGCAGCATCTCCCCTCCTTCCTTCCCACCCTCTCCATCCTACAAGTGTTGCCAACCTACCTCTCTACAGCTCAGCTCTGAAAAGGTCGATGACTGGGCCCTAAATTTTCAATAGTTCTCTATGCCTGTTGGATATAGTCTACACTCCCCAGCACAGAATTAACACCCACAGCACATGGCCCTGGATTCCCCACCTCAGATGTTCATGCCACTACCCACCCTGTCTCTGAAACATCTTCTTGAATTCCCCTCTCTTGTTCCAATTCTTTGTCCATTCCCCTCCCTTTCTGTCTTATGTTGTACCTGCCTGTGTAATAATACTTATCCTGCCTCCCTATTATTAAGAAACCCCTTTAAGAGTTCATCTTTCAATCCTCTTTCTTTCCCCAATCCCATCAGTTCACTTTTTATTTGCATCAACATTTTACTAGGAAAAATGTTCAGACACACAGAGAGTTGAAAGAATGTTATGCCCACCATCCACATTCTGCACATTATGATAAATTGATATGTTGATCCAGTTTATTCGTTGAATGCGTTTCAGAGCAAGTTGCAGACATCAGCACGTATCTCATTAACTAGAGGTCAATATTTGTCTACAGCTCTTTTTTTTTTCTTTTAAGGCAAATATTACCTACAATGAAATGTGCAGATCCTAAGTGTACCACTTACAAGTTTCGACAAATCCTTCCTCTACTTCTTAATGCAAGGTTTCCTCACAATGACAGAGCCACCCAAGCAGTGCCCAATGAGGCAAAAGTGGTTCTTGGGAGATGAGCAAAAAATCTTAGATGTCTCAATGGTCTGTGGCTCTCTAAACAGATATACAGTAATGTCTGTGGTAATTAAAATTTTATGGTGGAGCAATTATAGAAAAAAACTGTCTATAAAGGATTGTTGGCAGGAGAGGGAGAAGATGATGGGGAAACGTTGACAAACATTGTTCTATACCAGACAGGCGAGAAGGAACTCTGAAGATGGGATGAGATTGAAATAAAATTAATGTCTACAAAAAGCCTAGAACAGTGTGTGGTATATATATCACAAAACCCCAAAATATGTTCATGATAATTACCAATATTTATTGTGCACCTACTATGTCCAGGCACATGCTAAGATTTTTATACACATTATCTCATTCAATCTTGCACCCACTCCATGCAGAAATTACCATTATTATTGCAGACAAGCACACTGAGGCTCAGAGAGGTTGGTTTAATTGCACAGTGTCAAACTCCTGGTAACTGACAGAGGCAGGATTTAAACCACGTCTGACTTCAAAGCCCCACCTCAGATGTACTGGGGAAGTGACGCCCCTCCTCACGATGGGGTGAGGTCATGTACTGGTTGGGGACAGAAAGAAGAGATGGATGGAATTAACCAGTACGTGCAGCCTAAATGGCTCTGGACTGATGGGTGGTGTCCTGTGCCCAGGGCCATGATGATGACCGCCTGTGATCTCTCAGCCATCACCAAGCCGTGGGAGGTGCAGAGCAAGGTATGGACTCCTCCTGAGCCGAGAGGAGGGGGATTCCAGTACTGGTGGCAGCAACGAAGGTGGCTTGGGATCCCCAGCTCGGGGCAGCCCACTTTGCTCCATCTTCCTCGGGCAAGACAAGGAACTCACTTTAGGACACTCCCATGATGACCGTGAAGTGGGGGTGGCGGGGCCAGAGTGGGCTTTATGCTTTTGTTGAGCTGGAAATCCAAGTGGAGTAGAATAGAATCGTGGGACACGGGCAGGAGGACTGGAGCTGGGGCTGACTCAGGGTTGGGGGATCTGCCTGTTGCAGGTAGCTCTGCTGGTTGCTGCTGAATTCTGGGAACAAGGTGACCTGGAGCGCACAGTGCTGCAGCAGAATCCCATTGTGAGTAGAGAGGGGCCGTCAGCCTGACCTGGGTGTGTGACCACTTCCTGATGACCTTGCCTTGATAGAGAAATGTGTCCACTCGCCACCCCTGACATAGAGATGACCTTTCCCTAATGCAGGGTTTCTCCAGGTGTAGGTCACCGTCAGCCTCCTAACTGGGGAACATGATAGAGATGCCAACTCTCAGACCCCACCCCAGACCGCCCTAAGCAGAAACTGTGGTGGTGAGCCCAGCAAGTGCACCCTGCTAGAGTCTGGGACCCTGCTTTAATATGTATGTCCTTAGCCACTCAGCTAAGCAGAGACGGACAAGGGGGCACCACGACTTGGATTTCCCTTTTAGTTCCAATAGTCTGGGCGTCACCTCCGGCCCTTTTCTCACAGCACAGAGCGTGCAGGGAGGAGGGTGTTGTTTGTCAAGCTGAGAACCCACTGACGTTGACATTTCAACCTGACTGGACAGTCAGCCAGCTCCCTGCTGGAGGCCAGTTAGAGGGTTCCCCGAGGGCCCAGCGCGAGGGCAGGGCTAGGAGGTAAAGCGGGGTAAAAGAGAGAGAGACCTTTGGAGACAGAATCACAGATGTGGGGATGGGATAAAAGGGCTGAGTACCATGTGAGGCTTGAGGGAGAGTGGCAGGGCTGGGAGGAGCCGGCAGTGAACATGAACAGCAAGGGTCGGCGGGATGTGTGACTCTCTTCTTCCTTTAACACCTCACGACGTACAGAGCATGGCTAGTGAACGCTCTGTAGTCAGGTCCAACCATCAGCCACAGCCTGCCATGGTTTTATCTACTTCCCTTCCTGTGCTTATTTTAAGGAAGGAACTCTCAGAAGTCATTTCTTCCACGAATATATTACAGTGTGTATCTCCAAGAACTTTATTTTTTTATTTAAAAAAATATATATTTTATTGATTTTTTTTACAGAGAGGAAGAGAGAGGGATAGAGAGTTAGAAACATCTATCAGCTGCCTCCTGCACCCCCTTACTGGGGATGTGCCCACAACTAAGGTACATGTCCTTGACTGGAATCGAACCCGGGACCCTTCAGTTCGAAGGCGGGATGCTGTATCCGCTGAGCCAAACCGGTTAGGGCCAAGAGATAAGAACTTTAAACAAACACACAAAAACACCATACCATTGTCACCTCAGGAGAATAATTATAATAATTCATGAATATCAGCTAAGCCCCAGTCCCTTCACTTGCCCTGCTGAGGAATGAAAATCATTCCATTTGATTTGTCCAAATCAGGACCCCGTCAGGGGACAGAGGCCCTCCTGTTGTTGCTGTGTTTCCCGTCTCTCTCTTTTTTTTTTTTTTTGCCTTTTTTCTGCCATTTTATCTTTTGAAGAGGGTGGGTCTTCTATGGTGCAGTTTCCACCTCCAGGTGTTATTTAAT
The DNA here is from genome assembly GCA_011751065.1 of Lasiurus cinereus. Classification (NCBI taxonomy): domain Eukaryota; kingdom Metazoa; phylum Chordata; class Mammalia; order Chiroptera; family Vespertilionidae; genus Lasiurus; species Lasiurus cinereus. The sequence goes on from JAAGEH010000434.1 coordinate 16,752,298, forward strand.
ATGTCCCTCTAGCCCTGTATTTCCTGCAACCTGCTAGTTAGATCTGGAACTTGGTGAGTTGGAGGCTCGGGTCTTGGTTCGGCCCTGCCCCCGTGCTGCCAGGAGGGGCCAGCAGTTAACTCTTTCTCCCCCACGACAGCCCATGATGGACAGAAACAAGGCGGATGAGCTCCCCAAGCTGCAGGTCGGCTTCATCGACTTCGTCTGCACCTTCGTCTACAAGGTGGGTGCTGTGCTTTCTCGGGCCCAAGTCTTTGTCTTTGGTAAAGCTGGGATTCCCAGACGCCAGCAGGAATCATAAACCCTGGCAAATGGCCGGCGCGTGGTAGCTGACAAAGCCCTTCTCCTGCAGGGGCATCTGGTCCCCAGACAGCCCTCGGGGGTTTTGTGGGACCAGTGACTAAGCAAGCTTCCGCACAGGGAAGGGGAAGCGTCGCAGACGCACAGCCTCCTCACTGCCCTAGCGGGTGGCAATGTGACGGCTCAGCGTAAGCCGCTGTCGGAAGATGACCTGGAGTTCCTCTCTGAGCTCTTGCTCAGGCACTGCCTCCCTCTCGAGAAACCCACTTTTATATGATCTGTGCCCCCGTTCACCTCCCACGTGTGACCTTCACTCAGGCCATGTTACACGTGAGGAAACAGGGGTCAGAGGTGAGAAAGGACCGGCCCTAAGCCAGCAGGGTCAGCCAGGGGATGGGAGGAGAGCCAGGGTGCCTCCCCCTGGGTCCAGGGCCCTTTCTGTTGTGTGAGCTGCACCCCGTTGGTTTAGGAAGAAGTTCAGGTGGTTTTCCCAGAAATGGACAGCTGCTCTCTGCCATAACACAGGCTCCTGGGGCCAGGGGGTGGAGGGGCACGCTCTGAGCACGGGGCAGAGCCGCCGATGCTCTGTTACCCTCAGTGTGTTATCAGAGAAGGAGCCTGGGCTCAGGGCTGTATGCATGCTACCAGCCCCGTGATGGAGGTATTCTCTCTGTAGGTGACCTGCCCAAGGTCACACAGCTCGTGGCAGAGCCTGGATCCGACCCCAGGCAGCTCTGAGCACAGCCCACCCTGGATTTGCCCTTCTTCCCTGGGCGAAGCTACCCATCAACCAGCAGATCAGTTTCCTTACCTAAAACTCGGCGGGGAGGGTGTGGGGAGGGAAGGGGAGATGAATCCTGTTTCCCCGCCTCCCAGGAGTTTCTTCGGAGGGAAGGAGATGAGCACTTCTCTCTCTCCCAGGAATTCTCCCGCTTCCACGAGGAGATCACTCCCATGCTGGATGGGATCACCAACAACCGCAAGGAGTGGAAAGCACTTGCTGACGAGTATGAGGCCAAGATGAAGGCTCTGGAAGAGGAGAAGCAGAAGCAGCAGGCCGCCAAGCAAGGTTCTCAGCAGTGGGGGAGGGGGAGCCCTAACCCCCAGACGGAGTGCTCACGGTGTGCCTGGACTGGCCTGGCTGCAGAGCCACACACACGGTGTCCCATTCAGACTCCGCCATGACCTGCTACTGTCCCCATTCTACGAAGGAGGGACTGCGGCTGGCAGAAGTATTGTGGCCAGTCACACCGTTAGTAACTCCAGAGCCTGGTTCCCAGGATTGAGGCTCCCAGCAAGGATTCCCTGACTGCCCGCCACTGGCATTGGACAGAGGGTCCTACCCAGGGACAAAGAAGAAAGCTAAAATGATTGGTTGAAAGGAGTTTAGAGGCCACATTTCCCGCCTTGTGTGTGATATCTGAATCTAGGCCTTCATGAGCCTTTGCTTGCACACTACTAGTGACAGAGGGCTCACTACCTTACACAAAAGCCTCATTCAGTCACTATTAGAAACCTCTTCCTTGAACTGGAACTGTTTTCCTGGTTGAAACTTCCACTTAATGGCCATAGTCCTGCCTTCAGGAATGGGATTCGTTTTTTCCATCTCTTCCCAGTCTCTCTCCCCCAAGTCATTTCCTTTACAGGTTGGGTGGCTCTAGTTCCCTCACAGGATAAGGTTTCTGGTCCCTGCCCCACACTAACTGTCCTCCTCTGCTCATGTCCCTGTGCCCATGGTTCTTAGCCCAGACAGGTCTCCAGCTCCGCTCTGCAGGGTGGGGTGATTCTGAACTGGTGGCGACAATGGCGGGGCTACCACTCAGGGTTCTGTAAGTCGTGCTTTCACAGCTCCAGGATTTGTATGACCACTACCACTGATTTGTATCATACTTACAATTTTCCAGAAAATGGCAGTCAAGTGTCAGTGGAAGAAGTGTCTTTTTCTAATTTGCACAAATTGTCTTATGGGCTAGAGGCAGGGCTTGCTAACTTACAGCCTGCAAGATGTCTTTTGTTTGGCTTGCATTTGTTTCAAATGTGAATTTGCTGGAGAGAGTTCCAAGTTTAAAAGTTTAGATTTCTGCGCATGTTTTTTGACAAAACCAACATCTGGCCACACCCATCTGGATTCCTGCATGGGAACAATTAGCTGGAGCTGAGTGGCACCCCCTCCCACGCCTTTACTTTTTAAAATATGTTTTCATTGATTTCAGAGAGCAAGGGAGAGAGAAAGATAGAAACATTAATGATGAGAGAATCATTGATCAGCTGCCTCCTGCACGCCCCCTATTGGGGATCAAGCCCTCAACCCACATGCCCTTGACTGGAATTGCCCTGGGACCCTTTAATCCACAGGCCAATGCTCTGTCCACTTAGCCAAACCAGCTAGGTCCCTCCTCACCCCTTTAGGTGGGACAGGGGAATCTCTCCAATTTGCCACAGTCCCCACCACTCCCTATTGTCTCTCAGACATTAGTGCCAAGTGTGGTTGCCGTTTATCATGATTGCTGTTATTTTTCTTAGTGTAGAGAAACAGTCTTGCTTTCTCTGATTCCCCTTATACTTGGCTTACCTTCTGCATGTGAGGCTAGCTGTTGCCTCTGAAAGCCCTTGAATTTGCAACTCTTGGTCGATGCTGCAGCCTCCTCTCACCTGATGTGCTGTCTTCCTGTCTGATTGCAGCAGCCACAGGAAATCAGCCTGGAGGGAACCCCGGCCCTGGAGGGGGCGCCCCTGCATCCAAGTCCTGCTGTATCCAGTAGTCCATGGGGACCCGCTGACCAGATGGCACTGCCTGCATGGGCAGAGATCACCCAAGCCACGGGCAAACAGGACACCTCTTGAGAAGTAAAAGTCAGAGGAATTGCAAGCTGAACGAGAATTTAGCTTACCTCTTATCGAGGGCCTTCCAAGTTTGAGAACTTTTGATTGAGCTAAAACCAACATTCTAGCTGTCATAGACATCAATTAAATATGTAATGAATGCCAGGTTCAACTGCCCACTTAGAGTCTTTTTTTTTTTTGTCCTTATGCTTTCATTTCTACTTTATCCTAAACATTTTCAATCATTCTCAGAAGTAGAGAATTATACAATGAATCCCCTCCTATCGCCCTATTCCAATATGGAGCTTCTGCCACATTTGTTTCATGTGTCCTTTTTATATTCTTCAACTTTTTCTTGGCTGAAGTATTTAAAAGAAAATTCCAGACATATCATTCCAGACATTTGGGCATTTTCTGATGTAACCACACCATTATCACAAGCAACAAACGAACACCCAGGAGCCAGGGTGGGTATGCTGTGTCCAGACCCTTTACCGGGGGGAGGACTTGTGGTCCCAGCGGCTGGAGTGCTGCCGGCAGACAGCCCTGGGCCACCCCTGTGGGGATTCCCTCGGCTGCACGGAGACACTTCGCCCAGGGTGTGCGGCCTTTCCCGGGGTAGCCTGCAGCCAACGACTGATCCATGCCAGGCGTTGAGGTTGGGACAGCTCTCAGGGCCACCCTAGCTCCAGGATGAGGTCCACTGCAGAGGCTGCCTTCTGGGGAACCCAGCTTGGGACAGCAGTTCCCCCCCCTTGTCACAACTATGTCTTTAAGAGTTGGTTTGCTCGAATCTGACCCAGACAAGTTCTACACTTATAGCCGTCTCTTAAGTGGGTTCCAATCTTTTTCTCGTTGCAGAGTGTCAGCTGGCCCATATGCTGGATACACATCCGTTGGTTTCCTCTGCCCCGGGTTCTCCTACAAGCGGGTGTTGGCTCTAGTAGCTAGAGGAGGAGCACACAGTTCCTCCGAATGGTCCTTAAACCACGGATCTGCTCTCACCTCCCTTTTTTATTTTTATTTTTTTAAAGCATTGTATTGATTTTTCACAGAGAGGAAGGGAGAGGAAAGAGAGTTAGAAACACCGATGAGAGAGAAACATGGATCAGCTGCCTCCTGCACACTCCCCACTGGGTATATCCCCGCAACCAAGGTACATAGCCCAGACCGGGATCAAACCCGGAACCCTTGAGTCCGTAGACCGATGCTCTATCCACTGAGCCAAACTGGTCAGGGCTCACCTCCCTTTATTAGGTAAATGGAGAGGTCGAGGGCCATCCAGGGGATGGGCTGTGCGAAGTTCACGGCACCGTTCCCTGGCTGCCCTCCGGGAGCCGAAGCCCAGAGAACACAGTGTACGGGCCCGGTCGCTGGGACTCCCACAGCAGGTCAATCGGAGTTCCTGACGCATGAGCCCTGCCCAGGGTTCAGTCATGTCAACAGGGAGCTGGGCCTGGAACCCTCATCTCTTACCTCCCACCTAGATTTTCTGGCCCCCTGAAATGGACTCTCTCAGAGCAGGGGTCTTTTAAGCACAGGCATGTCACAGGATGTGGTTAAGTGGCAGAGTACAGAAGGGGCACCCAGGAATATACAGGCGATGCTGCTGGTGTGGGCTCTGTCCCCGGGCAGGTTCCCTTCACTCTTCGTAGTCCTCAGCCTTCCCTCCTGGGTCACGATCCTTGCCAGGCGTTTATGGTTCGTCCCAATGAGAACACGCCCGATGAGGTTTGCACTGCATGTTGACAAAGTGCCTCTAATGTCCTAGGTACTGAGCACGGCCTCAATTCACCCTCACAAACAACCCGCCAGGGTGGGAACAATTAGTAGCCCCATTTGCACATGACAAGGAAGAGACTCAGAGAGGTGAAGAAACCTGCCCAAGGACACCCAGCTGATAAGTGGTGCAGTCAGGACCCAAAGCCAAGCGGCCTGACACTGGATCCTGGCTTATCATCATTTTGCCTGCAACGCGCTGCTTCTGAGAACCCGCCTGAGTTAGGACCCTGGAGTCCATCCGAGCGGATCATCTTGTCTCATATTTGGGGATGCCAGGGCCTAAGAGGTGCCTCGTCTAAGTTTGCACAAGCTGAGGTGACAGAGGCAGGTCTCAAGCACAGGCCCCCGTTCTATGACTTGCACCACCGACTGCACTGGGACTTCGGGCTGGGCTGCCTCCCTGGCTCGGCACCGTCATCGGGCCATGGCTAGGCGCCTCTCGCTCGCCCATTCGTGAGCTCCTGACTGGTGGGGCTGGGCACCCTGCCATGAATGGAGAAGCACCCCGTTCTCCTGGAGGTGAGCATCTAGTAATGGGGTGACAGATACCGAGCAATCAATCACATAACCTCTCATTCCTGCCAGGGAACCCGCCACTAGGTGTAGGCACACAATCATCTTTAAAGGGAAAAATTACGACGCGTTCCCTTCCCACCAAAAAAATCCACACAAATTCCAGATTGAAAAAAATAAATCCCCCTAGCAATGACAGACTATGTCTGTGGGCAAATCCCCCCTCCCCCCACATCAATCTGAGAATCGTTTGCACATAAGATGGAACGGCTTACTGTACCTGTTATTTGTATGTGATCTTCTTTACCAGCGTTTCAACCCTCTGGGGGCACATGGGTATCAGGCTCTCAGATTGCACTTAAAAATACTAACGTTAAAAAACAAAACAGTAATGCAGCTTTAGGGCAAAATAAAGGCTAGACACAAGAGTGCTTTGAGACTCAGGACAAATTCACACACCCAAAGCTCAGTCTTGGAAAATGGCCCTTCGGCGCTCCGCTGGAGGTAAGCGAGCAAAGGGGAACGTTTCTAGCTCCCCTAAAACTACGGCGCACAATTCAAACCTGTTTGCCGCCTCGGACCAAAAGCTGCTGTAGAGCCGTCAGTTGGTGAGAGTTTCTGCCTGAAACCACAAGGTCTAAACCGCACCCAGCACATTCATTTAGTGTGCCTGGGTGAAAAAGTTGCTACGCCCCAACAAGGGAGCTCTTGTGCAGAAAGTGGTCGAGCTTTCTAAAAGTTCAGCCAAAGCCAGCCACGGGCCGTCTGTGACGCGAGGGGCGTCTGAATGAGTCATTATGACCCATGAAAAGCGCTGTGAGGGAAAGAAAAGTGAGCGCGGAAAATTCCGGACGGGGTGCGGGACACACCTCGGCCAGGGTCTCCCCGCTGAGAAGGTGACGCCGAGAGCAGAACCCTCTCCCCAGCCCCTCAGTGAGCTCGCAGGACCAGCAAAGAAAGACACGCCTGGGCAGGGCAGTGGGTGGTATTTCCGTTTTAATCTCCATAGTGTATTTGTTAAGTTTATTTATAAGCAGATCACTTCACTATTTACAGTACATGAGCATAGAGATTCTACAGTTTCTGTGATGTAAACAATGACTCCACAGTGGGAGTCAGAAAAGAAGCCAGTTCTGAAGTATTTACAGACGTTAAAATAGAACTTTATACTCACAGAATAATAATACATAGAGCAATCTGGTTAAATTATCTATGAAACTATAGAATCTGACAATGTACAAAGACAGGAAAACATTTTCTCATTTAGAAGGTAAGACGGATGAATCACACCAGAAACAAAATAGGGACGGTGACGACCACGAGAATTAAAAGCAAAGAAGGTTTCTTCCTTGCCTCTTACGGACCAAGTATTTATATAAATAAGGACACAACCCAACAAAATGGAAAAAAAAATATAAAAAATCCTCTACCAATTAAAAAAAATAGCAAAACTAAAAACTCGAGATTCCCAATCATTAGCAGTGTCCTTTAAAAAAATTAAAATTTAGCTTTCTATTATAAATAACAAAGCGATGTGTCCCTCTGTGTAGGTGAAATTCTTGCACCTTTCTCAAGAAATGCATCAATGTAATTCCACACATACATGTACACACAGACAGGCATGCGGGTGCACGCACACACAGACACACACACACACGCACGCGCACACAGCCTTGCACTCATGCACCCCAGGCTGTAGTTACCTTGTTGAGCTTCCTAATAAATAATGCCCCCTACGAAGTACCCCTGGGGATACCCAAACCTCACAAGGTTAGCCATTCCCTGGTTTGACCCTGTCACAGAGCCGGGGAAAGCCCTGGCTTCCTATTGCTCAGAATTCTCTAAGGGCAGGCTGCATAGTCACACCAAGAGAAAGGGATTTGAGTCCAAGATCTGGAGATGCTTGGAACGTGGGGACCACCTTGCCCGGTGGATTAAGGCTAGCTACAAATACTGTCTCTTTAGAAACCTGGGGTTGGGGAGAGAGATCTGATGTTGGTTTCCACATTAGCAGCTGCCCCTGGAAGAAGCCAAAGCTAAGAGCGTGGCACAAGGAGGTGAAGGGGATGGGGGTGAATTTCTGGAGCAGACTGCACTGAGCCAGACTTCTGGATGGCCACTGTCCCCAGAAACCCCCTGGAGAGCAAAGTGGTCCACCTCCCTGCCTCACTGACCAGCCTGACCACACCCCCCTTGAGATTTCCAACCCGTTTCCCTCGGAATCGGAGCATCCCTCAAGAAACAAAGTTGGGAGTAGTTTATGACTTTTTATTCCTAACACAAAAACACTTGACAAGATTCTTAAATACAAAATACAGAAACAAAAACGAACTAACAAAAGTATATAAACTGTTTGGCTATTCGGTGGACCCTATCAAAGGCCGTGGCAGCCCCACACAGAATCCTGACACCCCATCTCGTGGCTCGTCCCGAGGGGACAGCACGGGCCCCCCAGCAGAGGCTCACTTCAGGTCAGCAGCTGGGCGGCCACTATTGCAGTCACAGTGAACCCCTCCCGGGCACCTGGACACGGGGCCCACTCCTCCGCCCACAGGAGAGTTCGCGTGCTGCTCAGCCCGTGTGCATCGAGGTGGTGGCTTAATCCTCCTGAGCAGTGTTCACTAGGCTCTACATATGATAGACAGTTCACTCGTGACATTGCGTTTCACTCCCAAATTGGGTGTCGGACAGCAAAGTGGCAGAAAGGATTTATTTGCCTTCCATCTGGGTAGCTGGTGGATACAGTCTTTGGCCACTAGATGGCGACTAGACGTGGATAAGGCAAAGTGCTGGAGTGGAAGCGAACCAGTCCTTTCAAAGATCACCCAGAGCAAGGCCGGCAAAGGGGAACAGGTTTTATTAGGCTTCCTTGAAGGATCCTTTGACAAGAAAAACTCAGCAGAGGGGCTTCTGGCTACATCAACACCCTGCTGCTCAGCCCAGGGACTGATCACCTACAAAACTATTTTTCCAAGCTCCCGATTCAGGCAGTTGGATCTCTGAGCTGCTTCCAGATGTGGGACGTGTTCTGATGAGACAGCATATCTGATCACCTGTCCCTCCAAATCACGAAGCTCCGGTCACCGTCGCAACACCATTAAAGAAACGAAAAAAAAAAGCTGCCTGAAACATACGCAGCGCGATCGAGGCCTCCTGTTGCCCCGTATGTTTTAAAATCATTTGAAAAAAACGTGTGAAAAGTGCCTAAGTTAAGCTGTTTTGAAAAAAAAAAAAAAAAAACACAAAAAAAAAAACCAAACCCAGTGTATTGCTAGTATTGTCTGAGAGCAAGAGAGAAACAGCCACGTGGTCAGGACATGGAGGGTAAGAGTTGCTTGGTGGGGGTGATAACAAGGCTAATGTCAGATGGCACGTGGCCACCTAGCCACGCTGGGTGGGCCGTCCCACCCTCCCCACCAGAAACTATGGCTTAGATCCGTCCTGGGGAGCCGGCCTCCGGGGCGCCGGTAGCTCTGCCAGGACCGTGTGTGTGTTTGAAACTGCTGCTGGTTGGTTCTCTTGCAGAGAACTTCGCCCTGAACACGAGCTGGGCCCAGCCAGAGAAGGGAATCGGAGCCTGCTGGATGAACGTAAGCGTTCGTCCAATATTCTCTTATGTTGCATGAGGAAACAGAGGCCCCGGGTAAGGGCAGGGAAGACACATCGACTGTCTCAGTCTGAGATGGCTTATAGTTAAATGACTTGGTCTGCAAATCCCTTCCCATCAGCTGGACTGTTGTCATTGAAAGAACAAAAAGGTACCGAGATCTACACTCACCGTTCCCCGTTTCCAGGGCCTCCAACCAAGAGGCCAGCAAAGGGCTGGCCCTAGGATTGGCTCTCCTGCCGCTGATAGAAGGAATCTCTGCTCTCTCCTCCCTCACACCAGTCCCCTTCCCAAGGCCCTGCCCAGTCCCTAGGAGAGCACCTCACGCAGCCCGAGGCGACCCATATTTGCCAGTGTAGACACCTGCAGCTGGTTGATGTGCTGCAGTTTTCTCAAAGTGCTTTTATTGGTTCCAGCAAAGTCAGCCTCTGCCTGTTTCTTGGGCTTCGGGCATCAGGCTCCCGTGGGCTCTCCTCCCCCTGGTTTTGGGCCAAGGGCATCTCTGTGCCAGTGGGTTTCCCAGCTCCCAAGCCCTCCCTCCATTTACCCTGTGCCTCCGGCGTTGGCAAGCAGCCCTGGAGCCCATCTGTGTGTGCATATGCGTCAGGGACTTGGGACCAGCTTGAACATATTGCACATAAATACTAAGCGGTTTCCTTTCGCCCCAATGGGGAAGGATGAGGGGGTCTCTCTTCTTTGGCCTATGAAACCATGAGGTTCACTTTATTTGCTACTGTACATCCGATTTCCTGCCTTGATCACGTCTGAAGGTGACCGCTGAATCGCAAGTGCTAGGAAAATCAGCGCGGTTTTGATGTGAAGGGAGCCAGTCAGATGGCCCAGTCCTCGGGGGTGGCCTCTGCTTCACAGCGGGAATGACCCAGCTCTGGAGCTGCAGGCTCAGCTGTGAATTCAGCGGAACCTGAGCCCAGGGTGGGGTTCTTACCTGTCCGGGCATACGCATCTTGCTGCTAATGTCCCCCCTGCTCCCTCCACTCCCCACCGGCACAGCGGCCTGGGCATGAGTATTGCATGTGCCTAGAAAAATCGCTGTCAGAACATCTAGGTGCACAGGCTGTGGGCGCTGAAAGCGTCTTATTGCATCATCTCTTCCCACATCGGGACTTGGATGTTGCTCCTCCCACCCCCAAGCCCTGCCTCTCTCCGGAGGAGCGCCCCCCGCCCCCCAGGCAACGCTGCCAGGCCTCCGGGTAGATGCAGACACCCACATGGTGCTTTTTGACTCTCAGCAGTTTTCTGATTCGGGGGACACGGGGTGAAGGGGCCAGGGGGTGGGGGCCTTAGCTACACTCCATCCACGCATATTCTTTGATGCATTTTCCTTCGGTAACCAGAGCCCCCGAGAGCGAGGGTTCTGATTCAGCCTTGTACCGACTGAGGAAGGAGCTGGAAGAATTCCACTTAGCGGTTGGATCGGATATTTTTGGAAAAACATCAGCACGGCACAGAGATGGACAGTGCAACCCGCCCTGCGTGGGCGGCGACCCACACAGTCTACGGGAAGCTTTGTGGCAATCACATGTAAACATCATCGAGAGCAAACACCAGGACAGAGCGACGACGAGATGGTTGCCAATAGCAGCTGCTCCCTCTGGGCGGCTCCTTAAGTTGGTGGGAAAGAGCCCAGGGTTGACCAGGTTTTCTGAGGAGACCGTGGCGCCTCCTTGGTGATACACAGCACCGAATGGGTCTTCTGGCTAGAGGAGGTCTGCAGGGCCAGCCAGCTTTAGAACCCGTGGCCTCTTATGGGGAGGACGGTGAGCAGAAACTGCTGGATGTCCTTGGCAGCCTTCCTCTCCCATCAGCGGCCCCCCAGCTCTGACCACATCGTGCCTCCCGGCCATGCTCAGATCTCCGCTCCGCTCAAGGGCCAAGTTTGGGGAACCTCAAGAGCCCTGTGTTCATCTGAAGTGAAAGGACAGCATCCGCTGGCCTGGCAGAGGGGAGGGGCCTGTCCTTCACTAAATCTGCATTTCTTTACCCTGAAGCACCACCTGCCCACGCTAGAACCTCTGGCCTAGTGCAATCGCGGAAGGAGCCACATGCCGCGGTTTGCCAACCACTGGCCTAGTCCAGCTCTGAATCTAGAGTTCTTTCCGACTGGCTACCACAGGGTGAGATCTCAAGGCCCTCCTTGGTGCAAAAGAGGACTCGGGAGACAGCAGACGGCTTTAAATTCCATTCCACAGCCGTTTATTCTGTGCCTACTCTGTGCTAGGCAGTGAATAGCTTTAAAAAAAAAAAAAGGAATTTAGAATGTTCAGGTCTGTGCTACGGGAAGTCCCTTTATTTGGTCCATCCTCATAAGCCCTGCCTCCCCCCAACAGGTTCACCCCTGCTTGTTCCAGGCTCCACCCCCACCCCAAATTATGTGTCACAGTACCATTGGGGGTCCTGTGACAAGTAATGACTTTAGGGACATTTTCTCTCATAGGTCAGGACAGGATTGACGGGAATGGGCCAGCATGGAACCCAGCCACCGAGACTTTTAAGACAATGAGACCAAGGTGTCAAATAGGTTGAACTCTGATCGATTGGTAATGTCTGCCCCGAGGACTGTGATGAAGATTCTCACAGCACAACCAGGCTCAGAGAACTTCAGGGCTGTGGTCCATTAGTTATGCCTGCCACTGGCCTAGGATGTGGCTGCAGTGGCACACATCCTGAGCTAGACGCTGCAGAGGCTCAGACCGCAGAGCGGGCAGGGGCCCTGGAGGTCACCTTGCCTAACTCTCCCCGAGTCTCCTTCACAGAAAAGGAAATGGGGGCCCAGAGAGATCAGGTGACTTGTCACACAGGGGCTCAAATTCCCTCTTCCTTCTATAGCCTGCCTCCGCCAGCCTTCTCCGTGGGCCAGGACAAACAAGCTCATCGGCTCAGGTCACCTACTGAGGTATTTGAAACTCAAACCCCCCCCCCCAAAAAAAAACCCCACCAACTACCAATTCTGAAAGGACTAGGCCTGGCGTTAGCAATAGATTAACTTAGCTCTTTAACTTAATGACTCACTTTCAAACTTTGTGAAAGCAGCAGGACCCGCTTTCTTTTCTTCTCCAATGTAACCATGTACCAAGGGACACTGGTGTCTGAAAGGGATCGAGCGGGAGCTGCCCTTTCTGAAGCAGAAGCCACATGCCCACCCCCTGCCCCGCCATGCTCTCCCTCACGGACGGCCCCCAAGGCACCTGCGGAACATCCAACTCCCACGTGGCTCTGACATCGCCCCAGAACACACAGCTTAAAGTAAAGCCCAATGAGCCGCTTTTCTAAGCTGAAAAGGAGCGTGGATATGGCTTGATCCGTCCCCAGGCCTCTTCCTGCTTCCCTGTCCCCTGCCATCCCAGCAACTTTACGGCGGAGGCCAAGGAAAGGCCAGCGGGAGGAGTAGGACGGGGCGGCGACTGGTCCAGGAAGGATGGCTGCTCCCAGACTGCCTGTCCGTGACGCTCCAGGCGTGTCCCCGAAGCTCGGATGGCACGTCCACGGGAACAGGCAGACCGCAGGACCCACGGATCAGAACGCACGCCACGGCTCGGACTCGCCCCGTGCTGCCCAAACGGCTGCTGACAGAACTCCGTGGTGAGCCTGTGGGCTTCCAGCTTGCTGCCGGCGTCGCTGCCCTCCCCTCTAGCAGCCCCGGAACGCTGCACTTTCCCCCAGCGATGAGGGCAGCATGGGAACAGGAATCAGGAGGCCCGGGCTGGTCCCTCTCTGCCTGTGGGGCCTCGCTCTTTGGGGAACCGCCCGCCTCCTGCGGATCTGAGGACGCATGGCCAGGCAGACACTCCAGGTGTGAGCTGGGGCACCAGATGGGGGCGCTGATTGTAATCGGACCCAAACCCGCTCCCTGAGAGACAGGGCAGGGCTTGCAGGTCAGGCCCCCAAACCGCTCTTGGGGACTACAGGCTGCACTCCCCCCCCACCCCCCGCCCCAGCACCCATGGGGCACCCTCGCAAAGGGAGCAGAGCAGCTCAGTGGCAAACACCTCAGGACAGTGCATAGTTAAAAAATCAAGGAAGCGATACAATAACCCCAGGCACAGTACATCTGAGCCATAAATACATTGTTTGAAGGATATACTTTTTCTTCAATTAAAAATGAGTTTATAATCCTGATTCTATTCACAAGTAACAATTTCATCATCACACGCTACGGACAAGAAATGCTATGGTGAATACGGCTGCACGTCTACGAGGGGAAGTCAGTCGGGAACGGGGGAAGGAGAGGGGAGGGGCGGGGGGCGACTGACCCAGCACTTGGAGACGCACCCGGGGCAACCCGTCGGAAGCGAGGACACTAACGTGGCAGTGGAACGTCAACACCATGGAAACTCACAGACAGAAGCAGCTTTGTTCAATGTAAACATTGATTTTTTTTTTAAAAGGACAGCAGTTTCAAGTCTCTCTCTCTCTCTCTCTCTCTCTCTCATGTGTACTCTCTCATGCGCTCGCTCTCTCTCCTTCTCATATACTTATTTTCTTTGAAAGCGTAAACATATTGAAAGGGCCTTGTCTGAGGTATTGAGGTATTCCTCGAAGGTTAAGGCTGTGATCAATGCAGGCTCTGCTGGGCCTCCTTCAGTAAGCTGTCAAAATCCATGGCTTCGTACTTGCTTTTCACTGACGCGCGAAGGGCCTCTTCGGAATTGGAATCTGGGAGGGAGGCGGGGAGGGCGTGAGTGGGGAGGGCAGTGAGGAGCTGGGGAGGGTATACGGTCAGAAAACCGGCCCCCACGGCGTGCACGTGGCCCGAGGCCCGAGGCGGGCACCAGCTCTGCCACTCCGCTGCCCCCCGACTGCTGTGTCACCGACATCTCAGGGTCTTGGCTGCCATTGGTAGAATGGGGTGGGGGGGCTGACCGAGAGCCCCCAGAGCTCCTTTATCCTATCATTCTACTTCCCTCAAGAACTCCCTGCCCATTAGCAAGCTGCTGTGCATGTCGGCTAAGGCAGCCTACGAAACCGGGACGCCCTCCCTGTCTGGCGATGAACCCGGGTCCCACAAATGGGCACCCGCCAGGTGGAGCGCTGCCCAGCCCGGAACCCTCCCGGCCCCCTGACACACAGCCCCGAGCTACGGAGGCTGCAGCGGACTCTCCCCTAGACGATGCTTCTTTGTCTGTCTTCACTAACTGGTCCCCAAATGGGAGTACTGGCCACGGTACTGTTAATGGGCAAGGCGGCTGCCTGTGGGGGCCACTACGGAATGTCCCACCAGGAGGGGCAGGCAGTCAGGGGTGCTCTGGGGCCATGGTGCTGCCACCTGGCTGTGGGCACAAGACTGGGCCTTCCGAGCGGCCGTGGGAGACTCGGTCTCTTTCTGGTGCCCGTCCGAGGACGGGACCAGGGGGACCAGGGACCGGGAGGGAAGCCGGGCGGCAGCCATGAGGGCAGTGGTGGCAGAGCTGCAGGAACTGGCACGGGGAGCCGGGCTTGGCCGCTGGGGCCGGATGGGGCTGTAGGCCTGGGTTTCATGAAGGGAGGGCTCGCCCTGGGCGCTCGGGTGTCAGGGGATGCGGGTGCCGGCCGGCTTACCGTAGTCAGTGTACCGGGGCCAGCAGAAGTCCCGGAGCCCCCCGCAGCTCAGCCGGAACGAGGGCTCGTTGTGCCTCCGCAGGGCGGCGCCGTTCCGCAGAGACAGGGCGGCGTGCTCCGAACAGCGGTAGGTGATGAAGCCGTACTTCTCGCCTCTGCGGGACAGGACAGGGGACGGTGGCACCGGGCCCGCTTGGCTGACCCTGTCAGACCACCCACGGCTGCATGAGGGGTAGAAAGCCAAGGACCCGGTACCCGTGTCACATGACCCCTCCCAAACAGCGACGAGGACGATGGCTCAGCTGACCTCTGCCGTGTAACCACAGCCAGGGCAGGTGCTGTACGAAATGTCTGCCAGGGCTGGCCGCCACACGTCACCCACGCCTGCTCAGCGGGCGCTGCTGCCAGCTCAGCTCAGGGAGGAGGCAACAGGTCAGGGGGCTCTGGGGGTCCTCACTCAGGCCTCCCGCCATGAAGGCTGCTGCTCCTCACACCCTCCTCTCCCCCATGCTGTCCATTTTCTGGGGTTTGCCATGCCTACACCCCCATCCCACCACTTCCTTGGCTGCTAACTTGGCCTCACCCTCCCTGATATCGCTGGTACGCATCTCATCCTTCCTGGGAGACATCTGTGACATGGAAGCCCAGAGTCAGTCCCACCCCACTCCCAGCTCTTCGGTTCCATGAACCAGAAAAAGAATCCCGGCTGATAAATCCGCTGCTGCGCAGACTCAGGGCAGAGACGATGTGGAGGTTCTCCTCGCCCTGCGACAGGCTTCCCAACA
The DNA here is from genome assembly GCA_011751065.1 of Lasiurus cinereus. Taxonomy (NCBI): domain Eukaryota; kingdom Metazoa; phylum Chordata; class Mammalia; order Chiroptera; family Vespertilionidae; genus Lasiurus; species Lasiurus cinereus. Next base: position 16,767,664 of record JAAGEH010000434.1, read on the forward strand.
GTAGGCGCCTAATAAACACTTCACTGAACCCCATGTCCCGACACTTGTCTGAGCCAGGCCAACGTCGAACCTCTTCTGCTTCGTTAAATATGCCTGAGACTCGTGTGTGCTTTACAAATATTAACAAATTGACCCTCATCTTTAAAAATCACATGCCTTTTGCTTTGGCATGTGATCTATATATGGTATCCTAAAGACCGCACAGAACTTTAAACAGTTCCATGTGTATGATGGCTCTTTAAAAAAAAATTTGTGGTAAAAACACATCACATAAAATGTACCATCTTTACCATTGTTTTATAATATTTCTCTTAATTTTTAGAGAGGGAGAGAGAGAGAAACACTGATGTGAGAGAGGAAACATTGATCGGCTGCCTCCTGAATGGTCCCTCTACCAGGGGTGGAGCCTGCAATCTGGGAGTGTGCCCTGAGCAGGAATCAAACTGGCAACCTTTCAGTGCATAAGCTGATGCCCCACCCACTGAGCCACGCCAGCCAGAGCCATCTTTACTATTGTTAAGTGTCTAGTTCAGCCATGTTAAGTACATCCACATTGTTGTGCAGCAGATCCCCAGAACTTCATCTGGCAAAACTGAAGCTCTCTACCCACTGAACAACTCTCCCTCACCCTTCCCCCCAGCCCCTGGCAACCACTGTTCTACTTTCTGTTTCCATGACTTTAACTGGCCTAAGGACCTCAGACAAGTGGAATCCTACCGTATGTCTGTGTGACTGGCTTTATTTACTTAGCAGAATGTCCTCAAGATTCATTCATGCTTACAGCATCTAACAGGATTTCCTTTCTTTTTAACATTGAATAACATGCCATCTTATGCATATACTATTATTTTCTTTATCCATTAACCCATGGGTGGACGCTTAGGTAGTTTCCCCCTGTTGGCTATGGTGAATCGTGGTGCTATGTACATGGTTGTGCAAATATCTCTTTGAGATCTTGCTTTCAGTTCTTTTGAGTATATACCCAGAAATGGATCCTTACAGTAATTCTATGTCTAATTTTTCTAGGCAATTTTACTGGATCCTATAGTAATTCTATGTCTAATTTTCTAGGCAATTTCCTACTGTTTTCCACAGTGGCTGTACCATGTTATATTCCCACCAAGAGTGCAGAAGGTTTCCTCTCCTCCACCGCCTTGCCAACACTTGTTATTTTCTGTGGCCATCCTCATGGATGTGAGGTATGCCATGATTTGTATGCAGACACTATTTTCTCATTGAAGCTTTAAAAATTATTATCAAATTAGGATTCACAAACTTTAATAATGTCGCTTGCAAGTATAATAGGAGATACTTTAGAATTATTTCAAAACTGACTAAGTTTTGACATCTAAGTGGTACCTTTATATACAACCTAGTTTTGCAGACCCCTGACCGAGGAGACACTGCTTCCCCAGGCGAGTGAGGAAAAGCCAGGCTGTCCAGGGGGATGTCTGTGTGGCCAGCCCTGGATGGGGACCTCTGCCCCTCCGCACCCCGCTCCTCTGCCAGAGCCTGATTCTGCTCACCTCTTGCTTCTCGTCAGCACCTGGCACTCCACAATCTCACCAAACACTTCGAAGCGCCTCTTCAGCTCGTGGGAGCTCATGTCGCTGGAGAGATTTCGAACATACACCACGCGGCCTTCGCCCTGCTCGAGAAGGGGGACACAGAGGGACCCCGTCATTGCCTGGCTTCCTGGGTCCCCCTTGGTGGCAGGCTCCCAGGGATTCCTGGTGCCCAGGCCATGACGCCTGGATGCGCGAGTGGCACCAGCTGGAGTCAGAGCGGGCACTGATGGTCGCTCTCCCAGAGGACTGTCCTGCTGGAGAAGGGGGCTCTGGGGATAGGAAAGTGACCCCCAGGGGAAGCAACTGCTCCCTGGAGGAACATGAGCGGAGACAGCGGAGGAAACAGAGGGGCTCCTCCCTGTCAATATAACTTCGTACTCAGGAGCTTCCACGTTTGTTTAGAGCTGAGACTTTTTTGGGTAGTGGGGGAGGTGGGGGGTGGGAGCCCTTGGGAGCCAGGTCATCCACGGGGTCAGGTGGGCAGGGAGGAAAGGGATGGGAGAGGAGACGCAGGGCTTCTGCAGCCAACATGGTCCTTGGTCTGCCCGGGCCTGCAGACACCTGACTGCGGCCACCTTCAGGTGAGCCCGGGGCCATGCCCCAGGGCCCCTAGAACAGCCCAGCGGAGGGCAGGCGGAGGACGCTCAGCTCCTCCTCTTCGACCTGTGCCTGTGCCCAGCTAAAGCCACTGCCAACAGACGAGTCGCCGGGACCTGCTTTGACTCCAGCCATGTCCCTGGGGACCGGGAGCCGGTGCCTCCGGGGGCAACAGGGACAGGCTCTGGCTGGGACAGGCTTTCTCCAGGAGTAGGTCCAGGCCAGCGACTCTGGAGCACCCCCAGGCTCTGCCGTCGACAGTCCCGGGAACTGTGCACCCCACCCCAGACACGATGGGTCTCAGTTAGACGCAGTGCATAAGCCCCTCTCGGGGCCTCTGGGCGTTTCCGTGAATCCATCACCCTCTTTCCCGCCTCTGCCCCTGGTTCATAGTCTTTGCTTGGTTGGTACCTTTCACCCCTCAGGGCTCAGCTCCCCGAAGAGGCCCCGCCTCCAGACCGCCATATAAATACACCCTCCCCGACAGTCAAAACAGACAGTCTCACTGTGACGTGATCACCCTCACACGCTTCTCCCACCCTGTCATTACAGAGCTGATTTCTGGTCCATGAGCCTGTTCTCGCTCTCTCTTCTGCCCTCTGTCTGCTCATTGTGGTCGTCCAGGCCACACATGTCACAACTCCTGCAGGGTCAGTCACACCTGGATTCTAAGACGACACGGCCTGCGGTGTAAGCACCTGCTTGCAGACGGCTCTCTGCCTCTGTGGCAGGGATATCCCGTGCGGCCCCTGCCACTCCCCGAAGCACCCGCGTGGGGAAAGCAATCCAGTGAGAGTTCGTCGGTCTTTCTGTGCTTGTCTGACTGCCCCTTCCCTCCTTTCCAGTGACGTGGAGGGGCTGGGTCACCCTCAAAGCCCCCCCCACCCCCCGCCACCCCAGCATCCCGATGAAAGTCGTGGGGCGGGTGCTTTGCAGAAGGCTCACCAGGCAGGCTGGGTCTGTGCAGTTTCTCTGGGGGAGGAGGAGAGAGGTGAGTGGGGAGCAAGGGGAGGGTTTCTCTTGGTCCCTCAGACCTGATCAAGCTGGGGGACCCTTAAGACGCGTAAGGCCCAACTCTCTGGTGTGCAGAGGAGTAAACTGAGGCTCAGGGAAGCAGGGGTACCTGCCCAAGGTCACACAGAAGGTGGAGGCGGGACTAGTGTCTGGCCTGGTCAGCCTGGCTCTGTTCCCCCAACCGCACCTGCCCTGAAAGAGCTTCAGGCCTACACAGTCCTGGTCCTGCCTGACACCCCTGCTGGTTCCCCTTTCCTCTGGGCTCCGGGGCCCCGGGTCACTTACAATAGCCTTTTCCCGCCGTTTCCTGGCATGCCGGACGCTTGGCGTTCCGTCTGAACACGGCCCTCTGCTCTCACATCTGTCAGTGAACAAGCAAAGCAGAGGCACTCACTCTCAGAAGGGACCGTGTGGGGTGGGCGGCAGGACTGCGAGGACCCCCTGGGCCAGGGCAGCCAGTGCCTCCTGGGGGGCCGAACCATGACACACACCTCCTGCCACCTTCTGGGACCAGATCGCTGGCAACCACCACCTGCTATCAGGCCCTGAGGGGTCGAAAGGCCCTTTCACGTCATTCTCGTATTTGATGGAGGAAGAAACCAACACAGGCTTAGGTTTGCCCACTCTTGAGATGACAACCCTGAGGGCAGGGGCAGGATGGGACTGGCCGAAACGAGGACGTGCGGAAGCCAGAGGGAGAGGGAGGCCTGCTGAATCAGACCCACTGCTCTCCGGTGGCTGGTGCGGGTGGCCCTCACAGCCCCAGGTCCGATCCGGCCATCAGGCTGCTCGGTCCAGAGGCACAGCCCGGGGACGCCCCCGGGTGCCACACTCCTGTGCCTTCCTGCCCTCTGGCACGCTGCCCTCTCCGCCGGAGGGAGCATCACCCGTGAGGCGTGGCTGGGTCTGGCTCTGCCACACGCTGTCTGCACCCTAGGGAATGGGACACCGCACAGGGGGTCAGAGCAGGCGCTGGGGTCAGACAGCCTGGGCCGGAAGCCTGCACTACCGCCTCCCCGCTGGGTGACCCTGGGCCAGGCACCTCAGCCCTCTCAGCTTCAGTTCATCCACAAAATGAGGAGACAGATGGGATCCACCTCCTCAGCCTCTGGTGAGGGTCAAATCAGAAAGGCACGCAAATGCCGAGCCCAGGACCTCCGTGCACAGTAACTGCTTGCCCCGCATCTCACTGAACCTCGGGGAGCCTAAGCTCCCCTGTCTATAAAACGGGGGTAGAAAGCAGAAGCACTCTCCAAAGGCATCAAATGGGGTACGAGAAGGGGACGTGATCTGCTCTGTAACCACAGTATCACCGTCCATCTGCAATGGGATTGGCCGGGTCCCCTGAAGAGCTGAGCGTGGCTGGAAGGTGCTGTGTTGTTAAACCAGCTCAGAACGCTTCCCGGCGAGCAACGTTTGATGGCGGGAGTCCAGGGAAAGAACGGGGGTCTGGAGAAGGCTGGCGCCCAGTTTACCAGGCTGACCAGGTGCTGAGCCCCGCCAGGCGGCCAAGCAGGAAGTCGGTCAACGCTCTGCAGTGAGCAGAAGAGCCAGGCTGAGCTCGGCCAAAAGCGAGCGGAGCAAAGAAGTCATGGGGGTTTCTAGAAAGGCTCCCAACTCTTGGCCCGCAAGCCTGAACGTAGGCCCTGCCTAAACACCCCAGAACCTGTCAGCGGGGAGGAGCCTGGGGGATGGGTCCTTCAGGAATGGAACCTCAGTCGCTTTGGAACCCGGAACAAACGCAGCAGAGAAACTGCCTAATGTAAACACGGAGTCTTTTAGCTCCCAGCAGCCCCAGGGGGAAGGAGAACGAAGCAGGAGAGAGAGCGGAGAGGTCTAAGGGAGCCGGTCCTGACTGATCATCCTGGCTTATTATAGAGAAGGGCTTTTAGAGAAATCGCTGGGGAGCTCATTTTGAGTAACACGGTCCAGGGCTTCTAAACATCAGTGCCTGGGGAGTCCCATAAAAATTGAACGACCAGTGAGATGTATAAGCACATTTTTTAATGGGGGAGGAGCCTTTGCATTCATCAGATTTTCAAACCGTGCAGAGCTGCTGGTGTGGATATGTAAATAGGAAGCTGAAGTTTTCTTAGAAAAGATATCTTTCTGTTCCTGAATTCTGGTTCTCAGAGTCATACTCTGGGGACTCTGGGCTTCCTCGCCTGGGAACTTGTTAGAAATGCAAATCATCTACCTCCAGACCTACAGAATCACCAACTCGGGGGTGGGGCCCAGCCATCTGCTCCAGGTGACTCAGCGGCACCGTTCTAGACCCCATAGCACCATCTAGCGGTCACTCAGGAGCAGCTCAGACAGAGGGCCTGGGACCTGCACCAACCCACCTCCAGGTCCCCCTCCCCCTGGAAGATCCTGCTGGGATCAGGGAGAGAAGCAGCCTCCACCAAGATACGCCAGACCTCCATTCTTTCTGCCCAGCAACCCGCTGACTTTTGGACCGGCTCCCTCTGCAGGCCGGTTCAGTGAGCAAAGCCGGGATGAGCAAACAGGCTCCTGACGCACCATCGCCCCATCCCTGAGCAAAGGTGAAAGGGGGGTTGACTGGAAAGTCGCAGTGCAACTCAGCAGCACTGGCCAAGGGGATAAAACCTCACCACTGCTTTAACCCCAGGCATGTTTCAGAACACAGAACACAACTATGCTAACTTTCCTTGTACCTGTGTCACGTGGGTATGTAGATGTTTCCATAAAAACCTGCCCATTTTACAAGTATATAAGCAGAAAGCAGATGAATACGAAATAAGTTCATTTAGACATCGGGCTCCCAATGGTAGAAGGTGGAGGTTCTCCCCCTCCTGAGGCTGGGAGATGGAGACCACTCCTGACGGCACCCAGCAGGCTCTGCTGGCCTCCAGGACTAGCCCACAGCTCCCCGCAGGAGACCACCCTCAGGCCTCTAACCAGGTCAGGGGCCACACAGGAGAATGCAGACCCAGTTTCAAGGCTCCTCCCGCCCCTGGTACCCTTTGAACGGGATCCTTCAGCTGCCCATGGTCCCTCCTGAGGCCACCCCCCCATACCTGAAGGTCCGGCGGAGAGCTGGTGACCGGGAGCGGCAGGATGAGGAGCCGGAGCTGGAGCGGCTGCGGGAACAGAGCTGCCGGCTGGCCTTGCTCGGTGGGCTCTGGTAGGGGCAGTAGTCAGACCGAGGGGGGCTGACCCCTGAGTCTTCATCATTGTCCTCCTCCTCCTCCTCCTCTTCCTGGAGGAAGCTGCTCTCGCCGCTGCTGCTGCTGCTGTCCTCAAAAACAGTGTCGTATTCGGGGCTCTTGCACAAGGCCAGGTCCTCGTCCTCCAGGGCCGTCTCCAGGAGCCCAAAGTGCTTGGTGAGGCTGGCGCGGATCTCGTGGTCTCTCAGCAGCAGACTGTCCTTGGGGGGTGCACCTGCGTCACAGCTTCTGCGTTCCTCCCAGCCAGAGGCCTGCGCCTCGGCCTGCAGGGCCCCTGGCTGGGGCCGATCCTCCAGGTGGACCCCAGATGGCTCCCAGGACCTCAGCACCTTCCTCTGCAGGGCCCCCTCGGGCTTGAGCACCTGGCAGTAGTCGTGGTCTCCAAAGGAACAGGAGAAGGGGCGCTTCTGGCCGGCCTGGGAGGCGGGCTGGGCTGTGGCGTGCCGCAGGTGGGACAGGAGCTCGCTCCGCTCCGGGTGCTGCTTGGGCAGCTTGTGGGCCGCCCCGGTGGCAGCCCGGGGCTGCAGGCCCTCCGGGTCCGGGGCGGGGAGGCTGGGAGCTGCGTCCTGGCCTGGGCTGTGCTTGAGGTCCTGCTTGAAGGGGTCCTCCTCGGTGGGCTTGTACGGAGGGGTGGTGGGGGGGGTGAGTCCTATCCACGCAAGAGGAGAGACGGGTGAGGTGGAGACAGACCCCGTCTCCAAGAGACCCTGAAACCCTGCTTGGGGATGGCAAAGTGGGACCCCACTTCCCAAACGCTATCGGGTGGCAGGCATCACTAATCGGTTACTGCACTTCCGGCTGAGCCTGGGCATGGCCTGGGACTCGGCAGAGTCCACCATCCATTTTTCGGAGCTCAGGTGATAGAACCCACTTGCCATCCCTTCTGCAGCCTGGCCATGGCAGCCGAAGCCCCCGGCCATTCAGGACAACTTCCTGCTCCCCATCCAGTCATTCAACAGGACCTCCCAGCTGCCTCCCACCTGGATTCGATCACCACGGTGTCCTTCGTGCTCCTGCCTCTGACCTCAGCCTCCATCCTCCCCCACGCACAAGAGGGGACTTGCTAAACACCACCTCCATCCTCCCCCATGCACAAGAGGGGACTTGCTAAACACCACCTCCATCCTCCCCCACGCACAAGAGGGGACTTGCTAAACACCACAGATCGCTTCCTCTCTTGGGCTCCCAAAGTCTATAGGATCAACACCAGACCACTCTCAGCCTGGCATTCCTCTCAGTTCTATGGTTGCTCTTTCCTGACATCTCCCCGCCCCCCAGTTCTGCCATGTCACAACACCAGGGGACTGGCCTCCTCAGGGGCCTCTGTACTGTCCCTCCTCTTGCCTTCGCTCCTGCTGATTCTGCTGCCAGAGATACCCTTACCCTTCTTTGTCTCCCCAACTCCTGCTCCTCCTGCAAGGACAGCTCAAATGCCCCCTGCAGATCTGCCCAGGCCCCACTTCCGCCCCTCTGCACTGCCCCTCTGTGCTCCCAGAGCTCTGCCCATACTTTGGAATTAGTGGGAACGAAACAGTACTCATCACGGTGTGAGTCTGTCTCCCACACAGGACTGGGGCTCCTTTGGGGAACACAGTGGCTCTGCCTTTGCTGACCCCGACATCAGCGCACAGGCCAGTTGGGCCCTGAGCCTGCTCCTTGTAACACCCTCAGTATGCCTATCAAGACCCGACACAGCCTGTGCCACAGCGGCAGGGAGAGCTCAAGGGGGCACCCCTCACCGCCCAAGGGGCCGCTCAGTGCGGGGGACTCGTTGCTGGCACTGTGCCAGCTCCCCCAAGGGCAGCCCCGGCTCACCTGCCGTGCCACAGAGCTCCACTGTCAAGGTCTGCTCAAAACTCTTCTTGCCAAAAGGAGGGTCACTGGTGGATGGGGAGGACAGAAAGGGAAGAGGCCAGTCAGCAGCAGCCTCACCTCCCCGAGCACGGGAGGGGGCAGGGGGACACCGCGACAGACCCTGGCTCTGCTGCCCATGGAAGTGAGGCCTGGGAAGAATTTGCTAGGGACCCCTGCCCCCCTCCTTCCTGGCTTTTTAGAGGAAATTCAAAGCTGCAAGAGAGATCTACTAGAGCGGTGGTTCTCAACCCTTTAATACAGTTCCTCATGTTGTTTTCCCCAACCATAAAATTATTTTCATTGCTACTTCATAATTTTTCTACTGTTATGAATCATAGTATAAATATCTGTGTTTTCTGATGGTCTTAGGTGACCCTGCTAGCGGTTTTCAACCTGTGGGTCTCGACAGGTTGAGAACCACTGTACTAGAGAGTGGAGAGAGGGATCGTCAGCCTCCTTATTTTATCGATGGAGCACCTGAGGCCCAGAGAGGGAGACAGACTTGCCCAAAGCCACTCAGCATTTCCAGCTTTTCCCCATCGAGAAAAGAACTCCCTCCCTGGTCCTGGAGAGGACAGCTTACAACATGGTGGAGGCCTGGATTCCCCACCTTCCCCTGCAGAGACTAGTGCAAACTTCCTTCTATGGAGGCCCCGGGGCAATGAGGGCACGGGCCTGGGGGCAGGGCCAGGCTCAGGGCTGATGGACCACCCAGCCCCTCACCCCCACCCCACCACCATATATTCCAAAAGGACAAAGTCTCGTGGAATAATAAACGGATAATTTCCAAAACCTACCTTTGTGACAAGGTCAGCGTGAGGCACCTGGAAGAGTCTGAAAGGCAGACAAAAAGAGGAAAAAATTAAGATCCCTCAGCACGGCACCATTAGCAAAGGCTTCCCTCAGGAGGAGACCCCCAATTGGTACCAAGCACAGCTCCCTTCAAGCATGCGACCCAGAAGTCTCTGCCATTTTGAGGGACAACCCAAAGCCTCCTTCATTCCAGGGTCTCAGCAACATTAGCTCCTGGCAGATTTACTCCATTTCCCAGAGAGAGCAGATGAGTGCAAAGGGCGACCCCTCCTGGCCACACGGTGTAGCACAGGGGGAAAAGCTGGGAGCCCAAGGCCAGCGGCTCCAGCGGCTAGGAGCTCGGGTCCCCATGGAGGCGGGACTGACTAGCTGAAGGGATCCCTAGATATCTCTGCGCCTCCATTTCTGTGTCTGAAAATGGGGATTATAACAGAGTAATCATAATCTTGCGAGGGGTCCATGGGGATCATCCGTGTTAGACCAGTGCCTGGCAGAGTAAACACACAAGTACACAGAACAGATAACTCTTAATATTATCACTGCTACTGTTACCCCTTCAAATTCACCTTCATTGTGGAGCTGAATTTATAGACACAGCTCTGTCACATCATCACCCACGGAGTCTTCTTTAGAGCACTCATCCCAGTAGGTAATGATCGTCCTTTTGGCCACCTGTCTCCCCCACTAAACCACAAGCCCCAGCAAGGCAGGCCTCTCACTCCTTGTTCACTAAGTGGCGTGTGGCCCATGCCAGCCCATTGGACAGAAAGGAAAGTTGAGGTCCAGAGAGGAGAAGGGACGTGACCAATGCAGGGCTCCCGGCTCCCAGCACAGGGGGGTTCACCACACCCCACCCCTGCCCCTCTCCTGCAGACGGACTCCCACTACCTCTGGAAGGGAGCCGCGGGCAGCTGGGGTCCTCATCCGTGTCCCCACACCCACTCTCACAGGGGCTCTCCAGAGCCGGGATCTGGGGTCCCCGGGGTTGCTGCTGGTCGTGGCCACTGTCCTCGTCTGTGGGGCTGCCCTGCTCCCCCTCCGTGTCATAGGCCTCGGGAGCCAGGCTCAGCGAGGGCAGGGCTCCTTCTCCTTGGGGCTCCGAGGGGCCCAGGGACTCGTCGGTGAACGCCAGCCAGGGGCCAAGCTCCGGGTTCAGCCTCCTGGAACGCCGCACGGGGCACACCGAGCTCTCCAGCTTCCTCCCCAGCTTGGTCCACGGCAAGCCTCTGCCCGGCCTTTTCCAGCCCCACTCTTCCTCCTCCTCCTCCTCTTCTTTTTCCTCCTCCTCCTCGTCCTCCTCGTCCTCCTCCTGCCTCTGCAGCCTCGCCGACCGGCCCACATGGCCTTTCCCCTCCAGCCGCAGGGGGCGCAGGCTGCGGCCGGGCCGGGTGCTCTTGGGCGAGGCTGCCACCCTCACCTCCTCCGCGGGACCCGGGCGGCCAGGGGAGGCCGGGCCGGCTTTGGGCCTGTGCCGGGGCCTCAGGGAGGCGTAGACCGGGGTGGCCAGGCGGTAGGGTTTGCTGACGTCACAGAGGACATCTTGTGCCAGAAGTTCCCTCAGGATGGAAAACTCAGCCCACGTGGCTTTGGAGGGGTGCGGGGCGCGGGCCCAGGCTCGGACCCGCTTGGAGGGGTTGGTGCAGGGCTGAGGGGCTGGCGCCGAGGCCGGCGTGGGCAGCTTCCGCTGGGGGAGGCAGTAGGTGTGCATGTAGCGAATAAGCTGCAGCACGGCCTGCATGTCCTCCGGGCAAACCTGGGCGCCGGGGCCTGCCCTGCCCTGCGCCCCCGAGTCCCAGGGAGAGGCTGGGGCTGGCTGGGGGCTCAGGCAGTCCTTGCCCAGCTCCTCATCCTCCTTGGCGGGGAGCCGGGGAGGCAGGGGGGCTGGTGGCTGCAGGCCCCTCTCTGGGGAGCGGGCTTTCGCCTGCAGGCAGGCTGGCACCGAGGTGAGGTGCTTATGCAGTTCCGAACAACTCCGGCTCTGAGGCTGCGGCGTGGGGGCCTTCTTCTCGTGGGTGCTGTCCACCTAGGAAGGGAGACCGGAGTGAGGAGGGAGGCCCGCCTGCCCCTTCCCTCGGCCCCAGCCTGCAGCCCCTGGCCGGGCTCAGGCAGGACCAGCCAACGCTGCCCGGTTTCACTCACTGCATCCCCAGCCCGGAGCCCGCCCGGCACCCGGCGTGCTCAGGCGACGGGGACGAAGGAACGGCCGCCTCCTAGCCTGGCTTTCACCCCTTCCAGCCCCACAGCAGAGCCTGCCCTGCCGCCCACAGCCCCGCCCGCTGCCTCAGTAACTGCGCCAGGAAGGCAGAGCTGGTTGCCCGGGGCAGGCGTGGGAACAGGGCTTCACTATAAATGGGGCGTGGGATCTCTCTGGGATGGAGGAAATGTTCTCAAACCGGCTGTGGTGGTGACTACGCGGCCCTGCAAATTTACTAAAAATCATGGAATTGTATTTCCAACACAGGTGCCTTTTTTATATGTAAGTGGCACCTCCATGAAGCTGTTAAAAAATACTAAAGAGCCCGGCCCGCGAGGCTCAGGGATTGAGCATCGACCTATGAACCAAGAGGTCACGGTTCAATTCCCAGTCAGGGCACATGCCCAGTTGCGGGCTCAATCCCCAGTGGGGGTGTGCAGGAACATCTCTCATCAGCGATGTTTCTCTCTCTCTCTCCCTTCCTCTCTGAAATCAGTAAAATATATATATTAAAAAAAGAAGAAGAAGAAAAACTCAATAGCTTCCCAGTACCCATCAGATAAAGGGAAGACCCCTGGCCAGGTACTGGGGAGCCCTCTGAAATGTGGCCCCAGAGCCTCTGACCAGCCTCCCTGTCCCCACGTGTCTCTCCAGGGCTTTCCTCCGGGGTGCCTGTGTGTTGGGGGGGGGGGCAGACGGCTGTCAGGTGTGTCTCCCGTCTCTAGGGCACTTCCCAGCCTCCCTCCGGACCAAGAGCTTGCTCATGGAGGAGCTGAGCTGCTGCCCGCTCCACAGCACAGAACAGAAGGGCAGACCTTTGCTTTGGAACTCAGCCAGGGAGAGGGCAAGGGGACAGGTTCCTACACGGAGCCAGGGTCCGAGAGAGGCCACGCCACTCTGCCTCGAGGTGGGACTGCAGGCCAGTCCCTGCAGGCGTGTCCCATGGCAAGAGGGGGAGGGCTGCGTGCAGGCCGTGAGTCACAGGGGTGTTGGGAAATTGCCCCCGAAACCTCTCCTTGGAAGTCTCGGAAGACGGAGCCCAAGGGGGGAAAAGGTCTGGCTTAGCTCCTGGGTGTTCGTGGCACAGCTGCCAGCTCCCCGCTGGCTCCCCCAGGAGAAACCCAGCCCCTGCTGTGGTCTCCACACCACGAGATCCGTTTCACGCTGTCACCACATAGAAAAACCTCCCCGAGGACAGGCCACGTCTCCCTTGTCCCTACCCTAGCCCAGTGTCTGGCCCTGCCTGGAACACGGGTGTGTGTGAGAGCGTGCGGGGATCTTTCTGGAACCCCAGCCTGGCCCGGGTCTCATGTAGGGCCCCACACACCAGGTACAAGGATGGCTTGAGGAGCAAGGGGGGAAGCTGGAAGTTGACTGAACTAAAAGCCCCCAACAAGAGGTGAAGGTTGCACACCCCCCCGCCCCCCGCAGCCACCTGGGCGGAAATACCTTGACACAAGGCCGCTGACTTTTGGACCTGAGGCTGGTCCGGCGCCAGGCGGCCCCTTCCTTCTGGGAGTCGGAGCCGGACGCTGGGTAGGACGTGGCGAGCAGGAGCTTCTGCAGCTGTGGGAGAAGCAGAGCGGAGAGGAGCCGGGCTGAGCCCCAGCCAGAGGCCACGGGGGATGGAGAGGCCTGAGCCCCAGCCAGCCCCTCACACTGACCCCGTCCTCACCGGACCTGGGAAGCACATGGGACAGGGGAGCACATGGGACAGGGAAGCACATGGGACAGGGAAGCACATGGGACAGGGAAGCACATGGGACAGGCAGCGTAGACTATGGTCCCAATATACAGAGTGGGGCAAAAGTAGGCTTAAAGTTGTTTGTATGGAAAGTACCACTGTAGTGACTATGTGATAATAATAATAATAATAATAATAATACAGGAATAAACTCTGGGTTTCGTATACTCACAACGGGAAACCTGCTTCTGGGCCCCCCCTGCACATCGCACTTTAACAGAATGGGCAGACATGACCCAAGATCTGGCTGGGTTTCTCAGAGTCACGGATAGTCTTCTTAGGTAACTAATTTTGAGAAGGATGTACATTGTATTGGGATGCTTGTGTGTGTTTGGGGCTGTGAGACAATCAGCTCTCAGTACTTAATACTCTACACATAGCGCCTCTGGCCACCCAATGTTTCTACACCAGAAGCATGTGACCCTCCAGCTTGTCTGGCTTTTCTAGTTTTTCTATAAAAACTGCTGAGACACGTACACGTTTGCATCCAGAGGGCAGGCACACACGCATCCCAGCCGAGACAGCAGGGAGCTGAGTGCAGCTGGAGCCCTGCCGGGGATCCGATCTCGGCCACGGCTGTGAGCAAGCCAGGAAGTACGGCAGGTTTTTGCTGAAGCACGAGGGCTTCCTTGGGGTCATATCCCCCAGGTCGTCCCAACAAGGAGTGCCAAAGGCCCAGGAAGCAGAGGAAAGGCCATTCCACGCTCCTGTAGGAGCTGGAGGATCCCCATCGGGACCCCAAACCAACATACACACACACACACACACACATCTGTGATTCTCTGATGTGGACAGGAAACGTTCTGCCGATGGAGGGAAGGGACCTGGTTCTGGCCCAGCTCAGCCCAATTCATCATGAGACCTTGGGCAAGTCCTTTCCCTCTCCGAGCCTTGGTTTCTGCATTGGAATAACAGGGGCAGGTAGATTAAATAACTATACCTGAACCTTCTCTCCTTCCCCGCCCCCCTGCCAGGAGTCCCTCTAAGAATATGCTAGAAGCTGCTGTCCTCAGAAAAACCGCACAAGTTTGTAGATGTCCATGGGCCTTTGTATGGAATGGGCCTTTGTCAAAGCAATGTCAAAGCACAGGTTTGCACAGGTCCACGGGCCTTTGTCAAGCCAGTGGTGGGCTCTCTGCATCCACGACTCCAGATTAAGAACGAACGGAGCGAGTGGACATCCCTGGGCCTTTCCACCTCTGACAGTATACTAGCAGCCTGTTTCCCGTGTGCCTGGCACAGTGCCGGAAACACTGCTCAAAAACGTGTGGAATGAAGGCCGGCAAGGCACAGGAGGGAACAGTCTGTGACCAGCAGGGGTCGCTCTCTGCCTCTCAGAGGTTTGGTCCTGCTCCAGAGCCCCACAAGGAATGGCACTGAGAATCCCTCTTGTTACGACTAGTAAGGGTCGTGCCAGGATCATTACTTAGAGAACATTTACTGTGCAACTTCGGTGTGCCAGACCCCATTCTCAGTGGTTGATGTGTGTGACCTACTGCCTTTGAGATAGGCACTGTTTTGGACCTCACCTTACAAACCAGGAAGCTGAGTCAGAGAGGTTAAGGACACACTGGCGTTAAACGGTGGGGTGGGGACTCAAACCTAGGAGGTGTGATTCTAATCTTACAGGAAGCAGGGCCCTCTCGCAGGAGCCACAGTGTGGGCCTGAACATCCTCAGACGTCCAGCACATCCAAGGTGCTTCCTCAATGGTTCACACTCCTGTGGGGAGCTTAAAAGAAGCAGGAAAGAAGGAAAGGCGTCCCGGGGTTCTCGAGTTTACTGGCACACTGGCTTGCTGTACCACAGAAAGGGCCCCCCCTCCCCACTCTGGGTCAAAGGTCTTTCCAGCTCAAAACTCTCCATGACCCAAGACCTCCCCAATTCCGACAGGCTGGTTTTCTGGGTCTCACCAGCCTCCAGGAGCCACAGCCCCAAGGTAAGGAGCCGAACACAGGTGAGTGTAGCTGGACTTCACACCCCAGGACACCTTGGCATGTGTACCCTCAGCCTGAATCAAGGGCACATGCTATGAGCCACTGGAGGTCCAGACCCCTCTGAGAATCTCATAAAAGCTGAGACCTTCTCCCCAGGAAGCTGTGACCCCGTGTACACATTCCCACATTCTGCATATGCTCACACAGAGAGCATTTAACTTCTGCTGACGGAAGTATAAACCAGTCCAACCTGTTTGGAGGGCAATCTGGAAGTATCTGTCTAAACAGGGGGGGAAAAAACACCATGTATCTGTAGACCTGAGAATTCCATTTCTAGGAAATGTATCCACTCACATGTGGCAAAGGCCACTGCGCCAGGGCAGTGACTACAGCACTGTAGCAATAAAGGAGTTGGGACAAAAATATCCATCAATAAGGGGACTGGTTACAAAAGCTGCGGTATGTCCGTACAAAGGAACACTATGCAGCCAAGAAAAAGAATGGACAGAGCTACCTGGGCTCATTTTGAAAGCACTGCAAAGACACACAGTTACACTGTGAAAAGCATGGTACAGAGCAGAATATAATGTAGGAAGGAGTAAAGTGGAAGAGGAATGTCATATAACAGATCAGTAACCACAGTACACTCTGGGGAAGGAAAAAGCAATCATGAGTTAGTAAGGAAGTTTTGCTTCTCACTGTCACATCTGCTTGATTTTTACTGTGTGTGTATGTATGACATTTAGGAAAATGCTTGCATGTAATCCCAAGGCGTTGCAACACAATTAAGGTCAATCCACGAAATCTCCAAGGGCCTGCAGAAGCGTGGCTAGCCCAGCTGTACGGGTGGTAGAGGTGAGGCCCAGGGAGGCCTCCCATCCAGGCTGTCTTCTGTGAACCCCATTGTCCCTGATGCCTGGGGACCTCTACGGGGGCTGTAGCCCGTTTCCCAAAACCCAGCAGCCCTACAACCAAGCACCACACCCCAGGCCACCACCATCTCTTCGATTGGACATAGGTTCTCACCAGTGAGAGCTCATCCACCTCTGGGGCCCTAGCTGGGGGGCTCTCCAGGGAGGGGCTGGGGGGCGCAGACGAGGGGGCAGGTGAGTCTGAAGTGCAGGATGGTGTGTCTCCGCCGTCCAGGGCCGGGAAGGCAGCCAGACCCACGTCATCTTCGGGGATGTCATCCAG
Organism: Lasiurus cinereus; assembly: GCA_011751065.1. Lineage (NCBI taxonomy): Eukaryota > Metazoa > Chordata > Mammalia > Chiroptera > Vespertilionidae > Lasiurus > Lasiurus cinereus. The sequence goes on from JAAGEH010000434.1 coordinate 16,783,769, forward strand.
GGTCTTGGTGAGCGCTGCCAGGAGGGCCTCGTTCTCACTGTCGATTATCTGAAGTAGGGAGCATGGGGGGAGCAGAGAGGGAACACGGTTAGTCATGGCTCGGCTCAGCGGTTTTCACGGCAGAAGCTCGCTGTGCACACGCAGCTGCACCATCATCACCCTCCTGCCAGACCCTCTAGGAGGCTGCCCCCATCAGATTCTCGCAGAATGCTGAGGTAGAAGATGCCCAGGAAGTATGTTATTAACTCCAAGAATCTCAGCTGGTTAGAAGCAGGCAGCAGGATAGAGGAAAGTGGTCTTGCCTGAGAGTCCCAGTCTGGGCTGTGCTCCATCAAGACCTGTCCCCTCTACCGAGGACAGCAGCTCTGCACCACAGCCTCCTGCATTCAACCCTGGGACAGAGCCCCGAGGCCGGTCTCTGCCCCTGGGAGCAGCACCCCATTGCGGGTCCCAGCGGCTCTTACCCTTGGGTCCAGGCAGGCAGTGGAAAGGCTAGAAGCTTCAGGGTTCAACCACAAGGAGAACCACAGCTACCATCTCCCTGCAGGTTCCCAGGGCCTGCTTGCCTCACTCACGCACAGAGGTAGTGAGTGTGGTAGTTAAGGGGTTGGGCTCTGGAGCTGAGGCTGAACCCCAGAAACCGTACTTTTCAACCATGGGTCCTTAGGCAAGTCCCTTAGTTTTTTCACCTGTCAAACGGTAATGCCTACTTCAGAAGCTTATTGTTGAGGACTAAGTAAGTTAACATGTAAGTACTTATTACTACCACCACCACCACTACTACTTACTACTATAGTTCATGGGATAATGGTGCTGATGGTGATGATATGGTGGTGATGACAGTGATGGTGATGAAGATGATGACAGTGATGGAGATGATGACGATGATGATGATGACATTGATAGTGCTGATGATAACAAAGAGGATGATGGTGGTAGTGCTGGTGGTGGTAGCTACCATTCTTCCATCTCTTTCCTCCCTCCCTTCCCCTAACACATCTGGACTGAATGGCTACTCTGTGCCTGGAGTTGTCTGGGCACTGGTGACACAACAAGCCAAGACCAGTACAGCCCCTCATGGAGCTTACACTCCAGTGGAGAAAAGAGTTAAAAAGAAAACAAACAAGATCATTTCAGGGAATGAGAAAGATAAAAGAAAGCTGTGATGCAGAATAAGAACACGGTGAAGATTTACAGGTTATTTTGGGGGTCAGAGAAGGCTGCGCTGAGCAGCTGAAACTTACCCTAGGAGCCCTGAAAGATAAGAAGGCATCGGCCAGGCAAAAGGGGGAGGAACGAAGGTTCGAGGCAGAGGGAAAAGCATGCACAAAAGGCCTAGGTCAAAGAATCCGGCTTTGTAAATACGGCCTCACAACAACCTGTCATGGCGGGATGCCATTCCAACCTCTGTCTCACAGTTGGGGAAACTGAGGCTCGCAGAGTTTGCGTGAGGTGTCCGGGGTCACACAGCAAATCCAGGACAGAGGCAGGGCACCGAGCACGCCACGCACAGAGGAACCAGACCCTGCGTTCTCTGAGGTCTAAGGTCCACGGCAAGGAGGGCCAGTGGGCTCACGCCCGGCCCACCAGCCCACGCCCAGGAGCCAGGAGCTCACCCTGCTTTGGGGCGAGCCCTCGAGGACCGCATTTAGTAATCCCTGGTTGCTGGGCCTGTTCTGGCAGCACATGCTGTCACATGATGCCTCCCCCAGCACTCTTTCCCATCCCGGGTCAGGCTGTTTATCCTTCCTTCAGGAAGTTCATCTGAAATACGCATCTCGTGACAGCCTTTTGGCCCCACTAAATCTGTTCCAGGCCCTGCAGCCGGAGCAGCAGCTGAGGGCTTCGAAGGGGGGCGTGGGGAGAAGAGAACAAACGCGTTTGTCATTTTTGGAACACAGCTAAGAATAAAAGAAAGGTCAGAAGAAGGTTTTGCTTGGGCCTGACCCAACCTCTGGGGACGGGGAGGACCAAGGGTAGATCGGGACTCATGGACTCCGGCTCAAGAATGCAGTAGAGCTCACTGGACTCCCCTCCCCGCACCCCCAACCTAAAGACCAGAGCCCCCGTGTCCCCAGAGCAATCTTGTCTAGCCTGATGGGGAGTTAAGGTCGTGGAACCCGGGCCTCAATGACCACTCTTGGGGCTGACCGCTCGGGGCTCTGATCTAAGCCGCACTGCTCTGCTGTAAAATGGGAAGCCATGATCCCTGGCCAGCTCCCTCCAGTCCTCCTTAGGAAGGCACGTGGGGAGGTCGTGATGGAAGCGTTTCCATGCCCAGACACTGCCTGAGCATGGGAGGCACCCAGGTAGAGTTTGGGTGGGAGAATGAATGACCCACACAGTGCATGCTGGCCATGAGCAGAGACCGAGATTAGGGTTTCAAAGAATAGATTCTAGAGCTGTGGTTCTCACCCTTTCTAATGCCGCGACCCTTGAATATAGTTCCTCATGTTGTGGTGACCCCCAACCACAAAATTATTTTTGTTGCTACTTTATAAGTGTGACTAAGGTCTTAGGCTTTACAGCAGGGTCACACAGGTTGAGAACCGCTAGCAGGGTCACCTAAGACCGTCAGCAAACACAGATATTTACATTACGATTCATTAACTAGCATTAGAAAGGCTGAGAACCACTGTTCCAAAAGGAAGTTACTCAGATATCATCAAGCACTGGCTGGAATGAGAATTCCCTTTCACAGAAGTGGCTGATGGCCTAGAGATACTATGAATTATCACGAATATCAGCGGATCCTGCCCGGATCGCGCAGAGACCAGGGATGTCAACCACGTGACCTAAGTGCTACCTCTCCCCTAACTGCTAAGCAGATGTGGCTGCTCCTTTCTCGCCAGCATCTCTCTCTGCACAGCCCTCCAGGCAACAGTGGCCAGTACCGCTCACAAGGAAACTTAGGGTGGGGGAAATGAAGGTCCCGGAAAGACACCTGTCAAGGTCACACAAGACCGCCAGTCAGAGGAGGGGATCAAGGACTTACTGTGTGCCAGGAGATGTGCTCAGATGGACACAAAAAGGCAGAGACCGCAAGAAGCCCCCAACAGGTTGGCATAACAAAATAACTAACAAAAGGCCTCCACAATCTCCTCGGCGCTCCCTGGGAAGCAAGGCTATTCCTGCCCTAGCATCATCCCATCAGCACCGTGGGCTAATACAGCACGGGGGGCTGTGCCGCCCCTCTCCCCTTCCTGGCCCATTAGCTCGACTCCCCCAGCTCTGCTTGGAAACGGAGTGTAAATTAATGGAGAGTTAATCAGCGGAGGAAGGGATATTAATAGACTCGGCCCCACCCCCAACCTTCCAGAGCTGATTTCAAGCTAGAGGAAAGGAGTCTGTACAAAACCTGGGAGGGGGGGAAACGCTTCATTTTTGGGCCTAGAGTGCTTGAAGGAATGTCACAGAACAGAATTTAGGGATCAGGATGGGAAGGACACTCTGAAATCCTCTATTGTCCTGGGAGGGGAAAGTGGGGGGTAGGGGAGCGGGCACGGGGGCGGTGCTTAACTGGAACCTGGGAAACCCAGGAAATCCATTCCCCAACCCTTTTTTTTTTTTTACTGGGAGTTGGTCCATAGATTTCATCCAAATCTAAAAGGACCCTGCGACTCTCCCCCAATCGATTAAGAACTATTGATTGAATCCATGTTCCCTCTTCATTGCTCACCTGGGGAAACAGGCCCAACCAGAGGAAGCTAGCTACTTGCCCAGGGCCACTCGGCACAGCGTGACAGGACAACCAAACCCTTGCTTCCTCCAAAAATGCTTACAAAGTGCCTGTGTGGCCCCAACCCTAGGCCTCTGGGCAGACAGAGACATGGAAGGGACCGTCCCTGCCCCCAAGGCGTCGTCAAACCTGTCCCAGTAGCTTGTTCTTCACTCTCCCAGTCTGTTTCCATAGCAATGGTGTCCTTTGACTGTTAGTTCACACCTGCGACACAAGGCAGCCCTGCTCTGAGTCCCACTGGTCGAGTGAGGAAGCTGCCCCAGCTAGTGGCAGGAGCGGGAAGAACCTATGGCCCCCGAGTCCCAGCTCAAGGTTGTGGACGGGCTCACACAAGGATCTTAAAGTCTAAAGGACACATATAAACACACATGTGCGCGCGCACGCGCGCGCGCACACACACACACACACACACACACACACACACACACAAAGATGTGAACCCACGAGCGGAAGTAACAGACCAACTTCCTTAGAACACCACCCAGTACGTGCTCCCGGGCTGGGAGCTCGCAGGATTAGAGGCATATGTATACACAGCGGTTCTCAGGGGCCAACCTGAGAGCTGGGCACTGAAGGATGCAGTCATTTGGTAAATCTGTATGAAGCCTGAGAAAGTGCCAGGTTCTGTGCAGAGCACTGGGACTGTAACAATGCACAATGCCAACAGGTCCCCTTGTTCATGGGGCTTGTGGGGGTGGGGGGAAATCAGGCACCGATCACATAATCACAGGCACAGAGGGAATCGATGTATAATGGGTGGAGCTGGCCTAGTCTTAGGAGCAGGTAGGGAGCACAGGCCAGCAAGGGGAGAGGGGCTGGGTGGGCAGAGTTCTGCAGAGTCCTAAGAATCTGTGGGGATTCTGCCTTCCTTGCCAGCTGGGAGCCCGGGAGGCCGCACCAAGCTGACTTGTGTCTGAGACCATGTCATGCACATAGTAGGAGCTTGGCAGGATCTTGCTAGTTAGACCAGCCAGTCTCTGAGTAATCAGGGGATAGTCTCCACGCAGCATCTAAATCCCTCTCACTCATCAGTCTCCACACATAGAAGCATTTTCTGGAAGGTGGCGCCCTCTGAGGGAGGGAGCAGCATAGCATGGGTCTCATTCCCTTTGCTCTCGCAAAGAACGAAGGTCACCAGATGGAGCCAGACCTGGAGTCCCGCCCTGCTGATCCTCACGGGGGTGGCAGAGAGGGTGTGTAGCAGTGACCGGTATGAGTTCCTAGGTTAGGCTATACCTTGACCCTTCTGAGCTGTGGGACCTTGGGCAAGTTACTTAACCTCTCTGAGCTTCACTGTCCTCCCCTATAAAATGCGTTATCAATAGTCCTTTACTTATATATCAGAATAGCCTGGGGGAAAAGTCAAACTCCTTACGTTAGCGCACAGACCCTGCATGATCTGGCCCTGCCTACCTCTCTGGATATCTTCTGGTCTCCCCTTAGCTTCTACCCCCGACCCCAGCCCTTCTGTTCTTGCTCCCCAGCTTTGCACTTACTGTTTCCTCTGTCCCTGCTCTTTGGTCTCCAGGAGGCTCCTCCCTCTCACCATTCAGCTGAAGCATCTCCTCCCTGAGGCCTTCCTTGACACCCAATCTTGAGAACCCCTTCTCAGACCCAGTCATGAGAGCTTAGGTAGTCCTGCTGTGCCCCCAGTGCAATGACCACACTTTATTTACGTGTCAGCTGATCTAGGGTCCCTCTCCCCTCTAGGCTGCTCCGTGCACTGATGAACACAGTACTTGACACATAGAGTGAGCTCGTAAACGTGTCTAGAGGCACCTGGACCACCCGAGGTGACGCTATAGCGCACCTGCATGGCAAGTGGCACGTAGGATGCTGCTGTTATTGTTGTTACTACATGCCAGACAGGCGCAGGAAGCTGGGTCTTCTCCCCCAGTCTTCCTGGGGGAGCATACTGCAAGGAAGAAATAATGAACTTGAAAGTACCCATCACCCAGCCTCAACAACACGGCCAGTCTCCTTCCATTTATCACCCTCCAGGTCACCAGCACGCCCACACATGCAAGCGCACGCAGAGCGTGCTGTATTCTCTTTTGTGTGGGAGTTCATTTGAGCCAAACTGATGACCTATGCCAGGAAGCAAGATCTCAAATGCTCCTGAGCTTGCTTTATGCTGAAGCAAACCTCAGACATCCTAGTATTCCACGTTAGAGGGCTTCTTAAAGGAAACATCACCCAGTGCGTGCCCCCGGGCTGGGAGCTGGCAGGATGAGAGGCATAGGCATACACCGCGGTTCTCAACACCGCCTCTTTCAAAGACCCTCTAGGCTCCGACTGAGAAATGGAGATAACGGTACTTATGTCTGAGAGTTGTTCAGAGAATTAAGTGAGTTAATATACGCAAGCAGGGCAGCCCTGCCGCAGAGCAGCTGCTCAGTAAATGTGAGGCATTCCCATTATGGCATCTTCGTGGCTATCTATAAAGCTCTGGCTTGCAAGGCAGGCAGACTGGGTTGGAATCTAGCTCGTTACTGATTAGGTAAACGGCCCTGGTGACATGCCTTCAACCCTCCGAGCCTCAGTTTCCTTATCTGCAAAATGGGGAAATAATCATGCCTGCCTCACAGGATAGAGAATTGAGTGAGATACCACAGGGAAGGGAGGACTTGGAAGCTGCCCTGACCCGCAGAGGGACGGGGCTCTGATTGGGGTTGGAGGGGGAGAGGGGATAGAGAGAGCAGCTCTTCCCAACCCTCACTTTCCAGAGGCCTGGCAAGGATGAGAGCTGCCGAAGACGAAGTGCAGATCCAGGGCAAAAGACACAGTCATAGAGCTTTGGAAGTCCCAAGAGGAGACCTCTTTGCGTGAGCCAGTGCAGAAGAAGGGGGTGCGAGCGGAGCCAGGCTTTCAGGGGCAGAGAGGGCCACGGAGGGCCGGGACAGCCGCTCGGGAGGGCATACCTGGAAAAGCTCCTGGTCGTCGGGGCTGTACTGGCTGGGCTCCGTGTCGGAGCTCTCGGGGCACCACTGCAGCTCCCCGAAGCAGGCGGCTGAGTCGAAGTCGCTGACATCCAGCTGGGAGAGGTCAAGCTCTGGAAAGTCAGCGCAGAGTTGCTCCTCCTCAGACCCCACATCCTAAGGAGACAGGAAGGAGGGACGCTGGTCAGAGCTGAGCTTGGCTAAACCCAAGCGGGACCATCCTACTCATGATGCTGCCGCTCCAGACCTTCAGCCGCCCTTGGCCAAGGCCATTTTGCCAAATGACCGAGAAATGTCAAGTGCTGGCCCACTCTCTTGCATCTTTTGAATGCACCAGGAGCTCAGCCAGGCCCTGGCAGTACCATCCTGCCCGCTGTTCTCCCCCCTTCTCCTCTGCATTTCTCTGTATCCCTCAAGGCCCTGCCCACGTAGCATCTTTTTTCTCTTACAGCAATGTTTTATTGAAAACTTTTCGAAAATAGAGACTTACTCCTTTCCATGATTACCCCCAGCTGAAAGGAGATTTCTGGAAGACAAAAATCCCTCTGTATCCTCCTATATAATAAAGAAGTAATATGCACATTGACCATCACTCCAACACACAAGATGGCCACCCCCATGTAGACACAAGATGGCAGCCACAAGATGGCCAGCAGGGGAAGGCAGTTGTGGGCAATCAGGCCAGCAGGGAAGGGCAGTTGGGGCAATCAGACCTGCAAGGGAGGGCATTTGGGTGTGATCATGCCTGCAGGGTAAGGCAGTTAGAGGTGACTGGGCCAGCAGAGTAGGACAGTTGGGGGCAACCAGGCCTGGGGGGGAGGGTAGTTAGGGGGGACAAACACTGACTCCTATTCTCAGAACTTTACAGGAATACATCTGTAAAGTCTAAAATGTGGAAGACCACCTATCATTAGACAACAGGTAAATAAAACTGGTGTCACCTGTATCATGGTATCTTATGGTGCTGTTGAAGAGACTGAGGTAGCTGTAACATACTCTTTAAGACATGTTAGACAAGAAACTAAACTGCAAAATATCCGTAGGTATTCCACATGTGTAAAGAGAAAAACCAGGTTACACGTACCAAGACACGTATGCAACACACAGGAAAAGGTCTGGGAGGCCCTGAGCCCACCTGCCAATGGAGGTGTGGGCTCTGGTGACATCCTGCCTGAACCAGTGCTTCAAAGTGTGGTCCCAGGACTGGCGGTGTCAGCAGCAGCTGCACCATATTAAAAATAATGCAGGTTCTCAGGCCTAACCCTACATCTTCTCTCTTCCCCAGCCCCCCAAATCAGAAGGCAATTGCTTTCTCACCCCCATCTCCCAAGTTTAACAGTTACCAATAGGAGGGCTCCTGCCAATTTGACACTGAAATGGAATACCATAGGCCCAGGAGTCTGATGGACCTGAATCATGACCCTCCCCCCATGTCCCCAACCCCCAGCCTGCTGTGAAACCCTGGGGCAGTCCCTTCACCTCCGCATCTCAGCTGCCTCATCTGTAAAATGGGAAACCCCTGCCTGCCTCATGAGTTAAGATGAAAGAACGGTATAGCCTGGCTTGGCAAGTGCTCAAGCAATGGTAACTCACACAATAGTAACAATTTTTTTAAAAAAATAATAAAAACAACAGCATTTCATGGCAGGCAGAGGGGGGTTAGAACTGCATTCGAGAACAAAAAAAAGAGCTTATGTGACAGGAGAAATAGGTTTGGCGAGGCCTTTTCCTTAATTGTTCCCACTTACTAGGCCTCATAAATTATGAATAAATGTATATTATTAGCTCAACTTGACACAGGAAAAAGGCTTTTATCCAAATTTAGGTCAAATGTCTTAATTGGCATTTTGTAAGAATCCGGCATGCATGGGTAGCAAGCTTCTCTCGCGTGGCCGTCCCCTGCTCAGGCCAGGGAGCCCGGTGCTCGGGCAGCCTCTGCCGCCAGGGACACCCCAACCACCGGAGCCCTCCACCTGCCCAGCCTTTCTCCAGCCCACATGCATTCCACAACCACGAACACTGAGCACCGTGCCACCCCAGGCCCTGCCAGCATCCTGCCCACCACTCAGCTGCCTTGGCCGCAGAGACACTGGGGTGGATTCTCAGCCCACTCTTGGGGACCTCCTTAGATGGACGACTGGTTTGGTTTTAGATTTTGGCTATTATGAAGTCTACAATATTTGTAAGCCTTTGTGTAGGCATATGTCTTTATTTCTCTTGGGTAAATAAATACCCAGGAGTGAACTTGCTGAGTTTCATGGTAGGTGCGTGTGTGACTTACAAAAGCTACAACTTGTTTTCCAACGAGGTTGTACCACTGGACATCTATCAGCAGTGTGAGGGTTCCAACTGCTCTACACCCTCACCAGCACTGGGCACTGTCAGTCATTTTAATTGTAGCCACGCTAGTGGGTGCACTTAGCAGATGTTACGAGCCAAGCACAGTGACACAGAAGACTCAGCTCATTCCTTCACGAGTGGGCATCTTTGTGGGCGAAGAAAACACATAAGTACTTCATTATAGATCACGGTAGCGCTGCTGAAACAAACCAGGTGTGCTGATGGAGGTAACGAGGCGGGTATCTATCTTAGTTTGGGGAGAGGGGTGTCAGGAAAGGCTTCCTGGAGGAGCCGACATCTGAGTTGACAGTGGGAGGAGGAGCCAGGTGGTGGAAGAGGTGGGAAGAACGTTCCAGGCAGAGGGCCCAGCATAGGCAGAGGCCCAAGCGGGGACCACACCCAGAGCATGAGGCACTGACCAGATGCCTTGAGAGAGGCAGGTGGAGGCGGATCAGGTAGGGATTGGAAGAGATTTGGGGTTTGCTCCAAGTACGATGGGGGTGGTACCAGCTTAGAAGCAGGCAGATGGGTTCGACTGGTATAGCATCCAAAAGAAGAGCAAGGAGGAACATAGGAGGGCCTGTGGATTGGGCGGAGGGCCCAGCACAGAGACACAGGATACTGGGCAGCTGGGGCATCCCTGGCCAGCCAAACCCCCCGCAATAACCTCTATGGGGAGCTACTCCTTTATGTTCAGGTCCCCTTCATCCCAGTAACAGAGCACCTGGCTCTGTAGGACTTGCTTCCTGAAGCTGAGAAGTAACATTATCATCAGAATCCCAGACAGGCCAGGAGTCAGCAGCCCCGAGAGGCTGTCCAGGCGAGGTATGGTGGACAATTTGGGCTTCAGAGGCCCCTTCAAGAACCAAATAAAAGCGATGGAGAGCTTTGACGCTCTGCATAAAATATGTGTGTGCAATGCACACGTGTGCAAAGAATTGGTACTTAACTTGTAGGCCTTCAGAGATGCTGCCTAAGAACTCCTCCTCCCTCCTTCACTCTGCAGACATGGACATTGAGGCCCATGGAGGATAATAGATTCACTCAGGGTCACTCAGTGAGCATCCTTCCCATCAAAACCATGTCACCTCCTTTACAAACACCCATAAAATGCCCATGACTACTGCCCTTATTGATTACCCACAGCAGCTCGACACACTCCAAGTGTGTCCAGGACATAAAAATGCAGAAACCTCAGCTCTGCGGCCTTGTCGATTAGGGCTGAGGCCACTCTGGCGAAAACCCTTTAAGCACTGCCTGAGCAGTGATCTCCCGGCCTTCTCCATATTTGGAGAGGCTTCTGAAGGGGCGCCGGGATGACCCAGTTCTCTGGGGAAGGTCTGACTTGAGGCCTTCTTGCTCTGTACCGGCCGCTTGCCGCCCCCTCCCACCCCCCGGCAATGGAACTGGGAGGTCCCTGCACAGGACCTGGGCCACTGCTATTACTGAGCGCTCACTACCTGCCAAGGGCCACAGCCCTCAAGGGCCGTGCAGACATCTTCCCATCAGATCCTTAAAACAACCCTCAGGGCAGGTGTCACAGTCCCCCAGTGACTCATCAGGAAACTCAGAGATGGAGTCACTTGTTTGAGTTTGCCGGGGCTTGAACAACAGAAATGGATGGCCTCACAGTCCGAGGCCAGATGTGGGAGATCAAGGTGCTGGCAGGGTTGGTTCCTTCGGAGGCCGGTCTCATTGGCTCGAGGACGGCCGTCTTACCCCTTTGTCTATTCACATGTTTTTCCTCTATGTCTGTCTATTCGGGTGTCAAATGTCCCTTTTTAATAAGGACACTAGTCATACAAGATTAGGTGCCACCCTAGTGACCTCATTCTAACTCGATTACCTCCGTAGAGACCCTATCTCCAAATAAGTCACATTCTGAGGTCCTTAGATCTTTTTTTGGAGGGCACAATTCTACCCAGGATCCTGGAAAGATGAAGCTGAGGTATAAATCCAACTCTCTTTTCTCCCACAAAGCCTGCTATCATCCGACATCCTGCTTCTGAACGTGAGAAGGAATGTTCAAAACCATTTATTCCCATTCAGAGATGGGGAGACAGAGCTTCAGACGAGGGCTGAGAAAGACCCCAGTCACACCGCAGGTTCTATGCTGAGCAGGACAGGTGTGGGGCTAGATATGCTGTACTTTGCACCAGCCTCACCTGGACGGCCCTTCAGTCCCTCAGCCCCCCCTCTCACTCCCCCGCATAGGTCTGCTCACACCCCTGCCATGGGATCCATCTGGCTGCTGGGCCTTCCGCACCCATTTTTCCAGCAACACCACACCCTGCTCAGATAAGGATCATGGCTGCCCCAAACCAGGGAGATAAATGCCCCTGGCAGTGAATTAATGGTGCCTCATCCAGATTCACGTAAGTGGCTTCATTGGAAGCCTGTGTATCTTGGTGGAAATCGATTCCCTGCTGAAGAAAGAATGCATCTCCCAGAGAAATCGGTGGCTCCATTTTCCTGACTGCAATCAGCAGATTGCCTCGCTGAGTGCCTGGCCCAGAGAGCGTTTTCTGAGTTACTGAGTGGAAGGAAGCAGGAGGGGGAGGGCTGGCTACAGTGACAGAGCTTGGCTTCTGGGTCTGTCCCTCCTCACGATGCATCCTTCAGTGAGTCACCTCCTCAGTCGGGTGCTCACTGCCCCTTCTGGAACAGAGCACGTCCATCAGACAGACCATATGGACCCCTCTTGCTCAAGCATTTGATACAATTCTGAACGTGTCTAATTTCTGAGATCCACACACAGGCTTAGAGGAAATGTTTAGGTGAAACAGCATTTAATGAACAAATAATTTATAGAGGGAAGTCAACGGTGCAGAGAGAAGGACTGTCTTGGACCGGAAAGAGGCCTACACAAAAAGGACAAAGAACTAGCCCCTGGCTTTACACTAACACTAGTCCTTTGAGGCCAGGACATACCTTTTGCCGCCTCAGTTTCTACTGACAAAATGGGGAGGAAAAAAGTCTCCTACCTCACAGGATTTTTACAAAGATAAAATGGGGAAACTGAGGTCTGAGGATGTTCAGTCCCACCGGTGGGAGCCTCGCATGTGTCAGACACCCCAGCAATAATGGTCTGACACAGCACTTGCAGTTGACATTCAAGTGACATTCACAGCCATGGTCTCGTCGGTACCTTCCCAAGATGCAGTCAATGGTCGACATCCCCATTTGACTGATGGGAAAACTGGGGCTCTCAGAGGGTCACTGCTTCTCGAATTCTTCTCGACCTTCCCCTCAGTCCTAAACCTACTGGTTCTTTTATCCTGTGTCCCTTCAACCTCCACCAGCCCCCCTGACCCCATTGTCATCAGCACTCACAGTATCTGTCCAGTGATCATGATTCTATTTCCTGCTGAGCCTGAGCCTGCCCAACATGGAGCCTTAGCGGCCACTACTCATCGATTAGACCTGCCTGGTCTGGACCCCGTGGCCCTGTGACTTGCCTTCTAGGAAGGAAGTGAGGTGTATTCATGAAGTCCCCATAAAGCCATTTCATTAAACAATCTTCTCCTCCCACCTCTGCTATTTGGCTGCCTCTCCTCCCCCCAACTGCCGCCCTTCTCAGAGGTGGCAGCCCAAGCCACCTTACCCCTCTACCCAGGTAAGCACAATCTGGCTAATTTATGTACTTCATCCAAAGACCACAACTGGTTTGATTGGTTCAGAGGTGATGGGAGGGCACACCAGGAATTTGCTGGAGCATTTGAACAAAGGGGCTGGAGAGGCGGGCAGTCATCTTTGTCACCACCCACAAAGAGCCTGACTAAGAACGAAGCCGGCACAGGGAATGCAGAAGCACGCCTCGGAGAGAGGTAGATTCCCCACATTAAACAAATAACTTAAACACGTGGACCCAGCTGTGCCCGAGCCAGGCTAGTGCCCGTGCTCTGCAGTTTGTGAGTAAATTTCCTTTCTAGATCACATGCCCATTGGAGTTTCTGTCACCTATCAGTGGAAAAAGTTGTGACTAATTCATCTCTCTTACATTAAAAAACAAATCTAATCTTTCCAATCTATTAACTTAGTTGAAAACTTCTAAAGGGGCTTCGAGGAGAACAGTAGGAAAAGTAATTGGTCTTAGTTCCCACAGAAATACTTAGAGCATCCTCTGAACTAAGACTGGGGAATCCTCAACACAAGATTCGCTCCAGAAAAATTAAGTAGAACAGAGGGGCCCTGAGCCCAGCCTGAAAGAGCAACAAGAGCCTGAACGTGGAGATGAACCAGACTGTTGAAAGGGTCGCCCCCCCAAAACACTCACACTTCAGCCTGACATTTAAGACCTTTCCCATGTGGAAGCATCTGGCCCCACACCTGCCAGCCCTTTACAGTGGGGTCCCAGGCCCCAGCCATGCAGCTGTAAGGCGACCCAACAGAGGGTCACCGGGTCTGGCGAGAGTGGGTTCTTCAGCCCAGAGAGCAAAATAGGGTGCAGTGTTCAGAACAGAGTTACAAGGCCAGGCCGGACCCAGCCAACCAGAGAGGATGGCCAGTTACCAGGGACATGGGGAAGGCAGCTCTGCATGGTAGGCAAGGCAACAGGATGAAGTTGGGGTCCCAGTGCTGTGACATGCCCAACTGACCCTGGGACATCTACCTCTGATGTGACAGAAGAACTACTTGGAGCTGGTTGAACTTTTTGGTCATTTGGGGGTTGGGGGCGGGGGTGTTCTGTGATTTGCAGCCAATGCTAATCCTAACCAGGCCCCCTCTCAGGCCTTGGGTACTGAGAAGAAGCTCCCCTGACCAGCCTCCACAGAATCAACCAGCCAGGTTAAGCAACCTCCTCCATCTCCTCCAGTAAAACGTCCAAGGTGACCTGGAGCCGCAGGAGATGCCCCAGGTCACCAGCACGTCTGCTCCACCACTGGGTTGTTTGTTTACTGGGAATCAGTTGTGTTTCTTCCCAACCCCATTGATTACTATAATTACAAAAATATAATTAAATGGTTCATACACAGAAAATACGAGTACAAAAGAAGCAATTTCATGGGAAACTATGTTGAAGGCTGGGGAAGGATTCAATAAAGTTGCGTTGTTAAAAAAAAAGTGCTATACCCAGCTGGGGTGGCTCAGTGGTTGGGCATCAACCTATGAACCAGGAGTTTACGGTTCGATTCCAGGTTAGGGCATATGTCCGAGTTTCAGGCTCAGTTCCCAATGGGGGAAGGTGCAGGAGGCCACCAGTCAATGATTCTTTCTCATTATTGTTGTTTCTCTCTCTCTCTCTCTCTTCCTCTCTAAAATCAATAAAAATGTATTTTAAAAAATAAATAAAATATGCCCTAAACGGTTTGGCTCAGTGGATAGAGTATGAGCCTGTGGACTGAAGGGTCACAGGTTCGATTCCACTCAAGGGCATGCACCTTGGTTGCGGGCACATCCCCAGTAGGGAGTGTGCAGGAGGCAGCTGATCGATGTTTCTAATTCTATCCCTCTCTCTTCCTCTCTGTGAAAAAAATCAATAAAATATATTAAAAAATAATAATAAAATAATATTTAAAAGTGCTATAAAAGTGTCGGTGAGTTAAAAGTAAAAGATTAGGAGAAATTGGCAAGAATCTGGAAGGACCTTGCACTCAGATTTGTTTGACAAGATCCTAAATTCTCGATCCCACTGACTGAATCTCCACTCTGGAACCAGGAGCCCTGGCATTGGGGGTATAGTCTGTGCAGAGATGTCCTGGATTTTCAGTGCCAGCACCAGTCTATAGCGAGAGTGGCAAAATGGATGGATGTGACATACGGCTTCATTAAAAGATAATAGGTATTATGTTTTATGATTTTGTGTTTTCACTGACACTTTCCTCGGAATTCCCCTCTCTATACCTCCACCTCCAGCCACAGTTCCCACTCTCACCAGATAAGGTGACTCCTGTATAGGATTCCCACCTCCACAGCCCAGGAAATAAATCCGCCCAATGGACTGCCAAGCCGCAGGGCCAGGGGGCGGGGCCCTGGAAGAGCCTGCATTCTAGAGACTAACGCCTTATTTTGCAGGTGGAAAGAGCGAACGGGGAGTCACCCAAGATCTGCGTAGCCAGCTTCTTCCTGGCAGGGCCAGGACACAAACTGGGATCTCCAGGGTCCCCATCCAAAGCTCTTTCCAAAACGACAGGCCACTTCCTCAACAGCTGAGGCCTGAACACCAAAATGTCTTCTGTTAGATCTTTCCCCTTTTAAAGGCAAGGGAAAGCAAGAGCCGAGTCTCCTGGGACCGGTGTTCTCTTACTCAGGCGTCTCCTTTCCCGCTCCCTGTTGCCTGCAAGCAGCCCTTCACCCAATGTGTAAAGCCTCTTGTATTGGTGCCCAGGTGAGGTGACCCAGGGTGGAACAGCTCCTGGGTATCCTGGCAGGTGGCTGTGCCGAACCCAGACTCCTCTCCCAGGGCACTGATGTCTCAGAAGTTGCCATCAGCTATGCCTCCCCTCTCCCTCCCCCGCCACACTGCAGTTCCTGGTACATGCTGGGGGCTGTCTTTTAAGGGGTAAAGGCTGCCTCAGGCCTGAGAAGGTGGTGAGAGTTTCTTTTTATTTTTTTATTTTAAAAACAACAAAAGCTTAAAATATACTCTGGGACACAAGCCAGCCTGCGGGCTAAGGTGTGTTGGGGCAGAGTCATACACACCATTGTATTCACCTGTGATGGCCGTCAATTTTATGCACTTGAATTCAAGGGCCTCTTGAATTCAAAGGAGAGTGGCAGGAGAGGTGCTGGGTAAAGTGCAAAGCCTGTGAGGTATCCATTGTTAAGCTCTGTGGAGGCACTTGCTGGTTATGGGGCATCTCCAGAGACCAGCTCCCTCAAGACCTGTTGGAAAGCTTGAGTTTCTACCCCGGGGCCTCTGCGCTGGCAGCTCCCTGGGCCTGCGCCGCCTCCTCTGTCTCCCATCTTTGCACGGTTGGTCCCTTCTTATCATCCCCGGCCCAGATTAAGTGTCCTTCCCAGATGGGCCTTGCTGACCACTGCATGCTCAGGTGGCTACCCCATCTCCTTGACACCTCCCCCTGCTGTCCTTCCCTCCATTAGTGCTTCTAATTCTCCGATATCTATACCCCTATTTCCCAGTATTTAAAAAAAAATGACAGGAAAGTTACCGTTTTAACCATTTTAAGTGTGTGACTCAGTGATATTAAGTATATTCACATTGTTGTGCCATCGAAACCACCGCCCCTCTCCAGAACTGTCTCCGCTTTTCATTTAGCTACTTGGGTGTCGTTGCCTTCCCTCGAGAGTAGCTGCATGTGAGCAAGGGCCACGTCGGTCTGGTTCCCTGCTGTTTCCCCAGTGCCTAGCAGGATGCCCAGCACATACCAGGCGCTCAATCATCCAAGGAAATAAACGTGGCGGCACCTCGTCAAGGGCAGGCAGTGCACAAAAGCAGGAGAACGCGACGCAGACGTTTTGTGTGTAACAGCCCCAAGACGAGGCCAAATGGCCTGGCAGCCTGTTTCCAGACGACGCTTTGAGTTCTGTCCAGCTCCGGGGAGCAGCACCAACCAGAGCTACTTTCCTGGTTCCAGGCCCCTCTGCGAGGTCAAGAGTGAAGATATCCGATCACACAAACCACCTGACATCGACACTCACCATTTCAGCACATCAGCTCTCCCGAGAGCAACATTTTATCAGTTGCTGAAGGGCAGGCACAAAAATAGACTGCCAGGATCAAATGCCACCCTCAGCTGCTCTCTTGACACTCAGGGGTGGCTGCAAAGGCCTCAGCATAGGAGGACCTGAAGCTGGGGACCCGGAGCGGGCTCCTCTGTCGCAAGAGGGCACAATGATTGGAAGTGGGATCAGAGCCAGGATTAGGAGAGAAAGGCACCGGACTTGGGACACCAAAAACCTCAGTAATCAAGACAGATCATATTTAATGCAATATTGTAAAAAAAATTAAAATTAAAATTAATGCAAAAAAATGAGGCTGAGCAAAATATCAAAATTCTCAATAAAGATGGGGGTCAGTGGTACTGATTTTTCCTTTGGCTTTAGGCCCCTCTATACCCCTGGCACGGCACTCTTACTGTTCCTGTCTTTTTTTCTTTCTTTTTTTAATTTGGTATCTTGTTCAGCATGAATGTTTTGGCATCCATTGTTATTATTTTAAAATGCCGCATTAAAATGGGATTTATCTTGATCGCTGATGTTTTGGCATCTCTGTAAATTTTATGCCTGAGCCAAGGCATCTCCTTGACCTTAGCCTAGTCCTGGCCTGGGTGGAATGAGACAGTGAGAGTTACTATAGATGCAAGTGACTAAAATGAGATTAGATCACATCTTAGATCACTCCGTGCCTCCATTTCTGTATCTCTACAATGGGGTCCATAGTTCTCTGGTTGTTGGGGAATGAACTGTCCCAGCCTGGTCCAATGAAGTATTTTGAAAGGAACTATCATTAAACTTTTATCAAAGGTATAATCAACAATCCAACAGAGTGGTGAGCAGTATTCAGTTTTGCAAAATACTGGCCCTATTTATAAGGAAAGGAATGAAGTTTGATAACGGAATCGATTTTGCTTAAGGAGAGATAAGAGCGGATTCAAGGTTCTCTCTGCACCCAGGACATCCTACCGCCCCTTCCCCACCCCCTATCGCACTCACTTGGGTTCTGATCCCCTTCCTGAAGTGAAGGAAGGCAGAGGGTACCTCTCGCCCTGGGAAACCTGCCATCCCACACTGACTAAAAGGGGCAGCCACCAACGTTCTAACAGAACGGTGGCAATCGTCAACTGGCAGGCGCCTTCTTTTAGTGGAGTTTCCTCAAAATCTGAATATGCCCGGGGGCAGGGGAACTGGCACATGGCAGCCGTCCTCCTGTGTCAGGTGGACGAAAAAAAGACCTGTCTTTGGATAATGAGAAATCCCTGGGAATGGAGAGTGATGACTTCGAGCAACATGGTGGGTGGACTTACTGCCACTGAATTGCCCACTTTTAAAAATGGTCCAAATGGTAAATTTTATGTTGTGTATGTTTTACCACAATAAAATAAAAATAAATCTAAAAAAAAAAATTGCCAGAGACCTAAAAAGGAGAGAGAAAGAAAGAAAGAAAGAAGGAAAGAAAGAAAGAAATGTACCCAGCACACTCCGTCAGCAGGTATCCTCTGGGATCCTACAGTGTCCATGTTCTTGGGTTCTACTTATGTGTCTCTTGCCCTGGCTGGCAGGGGAGGCTGAGGGAGTGGGGCCAGGATTCGGTTGGAAAGCCCTTTTTTTAAAACCTGTTAACACTGTTATAAATAACCCAGAAAGAGGCAGAAAGGGGGTCCTGGCAGGAGAGTGAAGGTCAGGCAGCCCCTTCATGGCATTTGAGGAAATGTCATGCTCAACAGGCCAGCATGGTGCCAGCTCACATCTTCAGCCCAGAGCTGTCTGAAGCCTTGCCATTGTGCCAGGAGCCCATGGGGTGGCCCTGCCACCCAGGAAGGACAGCCCCAAGGTGGCTGGCTCCTGCGGGATCTGAACAGAGAAGGGACTGTCACATGGGTGAAAAAGCAGTCGAGCGCTAAGGATTCCCCCAGCCCAGTGGACAGGGACTGAAGTCAGCTCCCCAAGAATCCAGGACCAGGGTTCTGTCACTAATACACCAGTCTCGGCTCGTCAGCCAGCACACGACCTGACCTGCAGAGAGATGACTCAGCAACATTCAACCCACAGCTGCCCCTGCTGAGGCTGCTGCACAGCGTGGGAGCCAGGAGGGGCCTCACAGCCCATCTGGCCCTGTGGTTCCCATGCTGGGCTCCCAGGGGAACCCCCTGCAGAATCTCCACCCCCACAGCCCACCAGGACGTTGGGCTTTGAAGTGGGAGGGATTATGAGGAAGCTGATGAATTAGGTTTTCCATTTTTTATGAACTAAAAACCATACAGGGCAACCCATCATATTCTTATTTAGCCTGAGCGAATTGAACATTATGAACTTGGCAAAAAAAAACAAATACATATAAAACCAAATTTCTATTTCTTTCTTACACATAAGAAATATGGCGACATTATATTTTGCACATGAATTCTATATCCTCCCATGCCTGTGTACTCATAGCTATTATTCATACACACTATTTCATGGGCAATTTAAAGGCTTTACCAGGCTAATTTGAATCCTCAGACTAAGAAACCATTCGCTCAGTAGCAATATCCACCCACTCAAAGTGCCTGAGTGGCACATGGGAGCCCAGCAAAGTGGATATTTAAAATCCAGCCATTCTGCCCTGGCTAGGGAGCTCAGGTGGCTGAGGCATTGTTCTGCACACCAAAAATGTTTCTGGGCCCATACCTAGGTTTCAGGTTCGATCCCCAGTCAGGGCGAATACACGAGGCAACCAATCCATGTTTCTCTCTCACACTTCCTCTCTCTCTAAAACCAACTTTTAAAAAAGAAAGAAAATATGTCCTCAGGTGAGAAAAAAAAATTTTTTTCTTTAATTCATCTGTTTTAGCCCTGGCTAGGTGTGACTCAATTGGTTGGGCATTGTCCCTTGCACCAAAAGGTTGCTAGTTCGATTACGGGTCAGGGCACATGTCTGGGTTGTGGGCTCAAGCCCCAGGAAGGGGTGTGCAGGAGGCAGCTGATCAATGTTCTACTCTCACATTAATGTCTCTCTCTAAATAAATTATTATTGTTTTAAATTCACCCGTTTTACAGAAGAAACTAAGGCTCAGGAAAGTAGCATGACTTTGCTAAGCAAAATGTGAATCCAGACTCAACCCCCAAATTCTTTGCTGCCACCACCTCCAGCCGTCTATTCAGGTGGACCACAGCTGACAATAACACAGTGGGGCAGGGGAAGAGAGCTCTTTCCCTTGCTCCGAGCAGGTTTATCTACTGAACTTTGAAATTGGGCAGGAGACAGTTGGGGGGATGGGGTCTCAAAGCCCTTCTAGTACTTCCCAAGTCGGTATGAGTTTAGGAAGCCCAGAAATCCCAGGTAGCAAGCCGCTGGTTTGGACCATGGGAGAAAGAGCCAAGGCAGGGGACACATCCACCACCGGCAGGGAGCTCGAGGCAGAGCCGAGACTAGAGATTGTGGCTCACTCTCCGCATAAAAGCCTTCCTGACTTCTCACCGACAAAAACCCGAAGTCCTCACTTGCCTGCAAGGCCCGGCACAGCCTGGGCCCGCCTCCTCTCCCACCATCTCCGGATCCTCCTGCCCTCCCCGAGCGACAGACAAAGCGGTCTTCTTCTTCCCTTGAGCCCCACCCGAGACACCTAGGCCACCCCCCCAGTATTCAGTCTCCGTGACAGAGTCCTTCCCCAACGTACCCCACCTGGTCACTGTACAGTGCATGGCCATGTGTTAGCCACAGAGTGAACCCAGGGACTGTCTGTGTCCACTTAGAATGTAAGCTATGCGAAGGCAGGGCCCCGGGCTTGTCCTCTGTTGACTCCCAGCCCCTGGAGTGGTGCCTGGCACAGAGGAGGAGCTCACTAAACCTTTGTGGGGTAGCGGGGGCAGGTGGTGGCTGAGGAGAGCTCCCATTTCCCAGCTCAGCTTGGGCATCTCTGCTTCACACTATGGTGATACCTGCAAGGTCTCCATCTCATGCACTCTCCTTTACGGGTGGGGGGTGGTGGTGATGGTGGTGGTGATGGTGGTAGTGGAGTTGCTTTCCTTCCCCATCCATTTATTCCCTTATGGAAACTTCTGCCTTTCCTTTTCCAGTAGTCAGATGATGAGAATCCCAGATCTGTGAGCTCCCAGATAAAGCTGGTGGGAAACAGATTCTCTTGGGCCCCAGCAGGCCCTCTCCCGGTCACGTGGTCAGTGAGGGCCAGAGAAGGGAGGCCGAGGAGACCTGCTTAGCCGACCCCCACTGACTCAGGTCCCATGTAGCCACAGGTGAGTCTGCCTTACGGAAAAGTCATGTTCACTGCGCACATAAATTTATGTCAAACAAGTAACACGTCTTCATTCCCTTCTTTCATGTACCAGTGGGGTGGTAATACCACAGCTTGCTCTCCCCTCCCCCTCCCAGGGCCAGGTCCTCTGTATTATGCACTAGCGATGGAATTACAGGCACTGAACTGAAGAAGGGAACCATCTGACAATGCTCATCACCAGAGCCTGACGGAAAGCAGGCAGGAAGTGTGGCGCTCTCAAGCAGAGAACAGTTGAGATCTTTCCGGGAGTGAGGTTCCCGCCACCACAGCACCTAAGTGCCACCTGAACCTGCTTCTCTGCCCTGCTAGGTTTCTCCCGCCTACTGAGATGGGGGGGTCTTGGGGCTCATAGAAACCCTTTATACTATAAACTAGACATTCTCCCATTTGATCCTCAGAACAGGGCAGAGGTAAAGGCATTTTTTCCGACGGGGAAGTGGAAGTTCAGAGAGGGGAAGTAACTTGCCTAAAGTCACACAGCAAGTTAAGAGGGGCAACACTAGAACCCCGAGACCCTGACTCCTACATGAAGCAGTAATGGAGAGCACTGATTGGGCGTCACAAGCCTGAATTTTCTGCACTCCTGGCATGGGACCTCTATTCCCCACATTCCAACAACGGTGAGCCGTGGAGACCGTGGTCTGTCCGCAGGGAGTCTGGGACATACAGAGTCAGCCTGGGATGTCTAAGCATGGCGCAAAGCCTGTGGAGGCGGCAGGCACTGAGGGACGGAGCGTCATGGCGGTGTGCGTCTGCACCGATGTTGATGGGGAAGCAGTGGGCGGAGGAGGGGGGTCTGCCAGCTCCTTGTGATGCTACTCAAAGCGTGGTCCCCGGATCAGCAGCATCGGCCTCCCTGGAGCCCATTAAGTTCCGCAGAATCTCACGCTTAGTCCCTGCACTTCTGAATCAGAATCTGCATTTTAACAAGATCCCCAGGTGACTCACACGCACAGTTTTTGGGAAGCAAAATATTTTAGATCGGGAGTCAGATCGTAGCCTGTGACCTTGGGTCTGACACCTACATCCTTCGAGCCCCAGTGTCCCCATCTGTAGCGCAGAGGTGATGTGTACACCTCACGGGACTGCTGGGAGGGTTATGTAAGATCACGCATGCCCACAGCTTAGCCCCGTGCCTGGCAGGTAACAGCTGCCCGAATTGCCAGTTTCTTCCCTTCCTGAAAGACCAGGAGGAAGGAGGCCTCTACTTCTATCCCACATCCTGCCTGGGCATCTGGGAGGTGAGGAAAGACCCCCATGGGGCAGCAACAGATGGGGACAGGGTGGGAGCAGCGGGAAAGAAGGAGAGGAAAGGAAATAAAGAAGCAAAATCAAAACAAGCAGCAGAGACCGTGTGAATCCCCAGAGGAACAGGCGACATGTGAAACCCAGAGATGTGGCCACTTCAGCGCATGTCTTAAAACAGGGCTATCAAGCACTGCCAGAAACCATGACTGGGAGGGACGGATGCGCGAAGAAGGGCCATGGGGCTGTGTCCCTTCAGGTCACACATGGCAATGTCTTTCCAGCCCAGTTCTGAACCAGGTCTCTGTGTGGCCAGGCAGACCTGATGCTGAGGGTCACTACAGCAACAGACAGAAGCCGAGGGCGTGGGCCCTGAGGACACCGATCCAGGGGACTGTCAACCCAGAGGAGCTGGACAGGGAGGGCTGAGTGATTTCACCGCTCTGGGCCTCGGTAAGAGGGGATAAAAACAGCCCCCGCCCCTGCCTTAGGCTTCTAATGAGCGTTTAATGAGAAGGGCTTTGCATAGTGTCTGGTGCAAAGCAAGGGCTCAGAGACAACGGCCATTCGGGAGATTACTGCCTGGAGTCTTGCAGCAACTGCTGGAACAGCTGCCGCTTCTCTGGGCCGCTGGAGCGTCCTCGCCACCTAACAATCCGGGGTAAACTCTTCAGGCTCTGATGGACTCAGTGCACCACAATCCACTCGCCCGCTTAATGGCAGCCACAGCCTCTGCCTCCACTCCAGCCCTGTCCAGGCTGCTGGACACAGAGCAACCACATCCATCCTCCCAAATGCACACAAGCCTGCTTGGGATTTCTCCCTGATAAAGACCAAAACCCTCCCTCCAGCCCGCGATCTGCGTGATCTGCCTCCTACCTACCTGTCCTGTATCCTTTCCCAGAATTAACACACCCCACTCTCCCAACTGGCTTCTTTCCACCCTGGCATGTGCCAGAATCTCTTCCCACAGGGCCTTGGCATGTGCTGTTCCCTCTGCCGGGAACATTATCCATCCCCACACGTGGATCTGCTTTGCCTAGTTATCTCCTATCTATTCTCTACCCCTTGGGGGAAGCTTGCATTGAGCCCCAAAGGCCAGATGAGGAGCCCTACTTGACTGGTCTCAGCCCTTCTGGAGGTCCTGAGCCTTCTAGAGTCTATCACAATCGGTAAACATTTATTTGCATGGGCATTTGATTAATGCTCACCACTGTATTCTCAGCACCCTGGTGCATAATAGGTGCTTAATAAATACTTGGGGAGTGAATGAATAACCCCATGTTCTGGCCACCACCTCACCCCCACCTCCTAGGAGGTCCCCACCTTCCCTCTCACTCGATATCCTAGGCCTTGACTCTCCACACACATGGGACAGTCCCCCAGGCTGCCTAATCCTCAACTTACATCCATGACTGGCAGGCCCAGCACCAAGATCCAAATGTTTCTAGATCCGATTTTCTTGAAAGCAGCGTTGGGCCAGGGCCAGGGGAGATGTGTGCTGCCAGCCTCGGCAGTAAACGCTGATGAAGCTGTCTGGACCAGCTCAGCTGAGATGAGAAAAAGCCAAGATTTAAAAGCACCGGAACCCATTTATTTATTGTTGTTCTTGTGCTTCCAGGCTATTTTAAGCTTCAGATCGATCGGTTGGCCCTCCTCTCTCTAAATATCACTCCAGAAACACCAAACATGCACCTGGCCTTACCTGTCAGCCTCAGCTGCACCCCCTCCCCCCCCGCCCCATCAGACACACAACAGTGACACCAGCAAAAACAAGGGCCTGTTCGCATGTGCTACCTGTCTCTGTGAGGGTAAGTGCTTTCACTGAAAGTCCCCAACAGTCCTAATGGGAGGTATTATTAGCTGCTTTTGAAAGGTGGGGAAATTGAAACTCAGAGAGGTGAAGACACTTGCCCAAGGTCACACAGCTGTCAAGTGCTAGGACTGGGATTCAGCCCCAAATCTTTCTAATTCAAAGATCAGGCTCGGTTCCTAACCATTTGGCAGAACTGCTTCCCTCATTCCCTGCCAAAGCTCCTCTTGTGTACTGTGGGCTTTCTCATCTGGTCCATGGTCTTCCCGCTACCTGAAAGGACCACACGACGGTCAAAGCCACCTGCCCCATGTGCATTTCCATGGGAAGATCACCAAGTGGAGCTATTAAGAAAAAAGGGAAGTTAATGTTATATGATCCTGTTTGTACTTAAAACACACACACACACACACACACACACACACGGATGGAAGGAAAGATGGATGGTTTAGATGTTCAGAGATTATTGCTAAAACACTATACAAGGAAACATTAAGGAATTGGTTGGAGACAGTGGGAGATCAAACAATTATTACTTTCCATTTTGTGTGTTTCTTTCCTCTTTGAAGGTTTTGTTTTTATTTAGTCATACACATGCTTCTGCCCATCCTGCAAAGCCCAATTCATATGCCACCCTTACATGGATCCTGCTCCGATTGTCCTGGCTTTTCCTTCTATCAATTCCTACCGTATTCTGCCTGCATCTCTCTGGGCTCATAGGCCCCTGAACCTGTGTCCCCAATATGCATGTTAACATGGAAGGAGTCCCCAGATCCGGGTTCAGTGTCTCAGGCCTCTGGGGTGTCCCCCCAACACTGAACCTGAGCCTCTGATGAGGTGGCGGCATGGACGGCGCTAGTGAATGAGTAGCTGTTTTGCTTGCTATCTGGTGTTTGGCCTTCTGAAGACAATGAAGTTGGAGACTCCATAATGGAGCCTGGGGGTGGGGAGGAGAAGAGGAAAGCAGAGAATCGGAGGGTAAATTCAGCTCCTGGAAGCCTGCCCAGCGCTCGTTCCTGGGAAATGACTCAAGCACCACTTATGCCAGCAGACAGTCCATTTGGGCCTGAGGTCACCAAACCTTGTCATGGTCCTGCTTATTAAATACGGAGGCGCGTGAAATGAAGCCGCCACTCTGGTGCTGGGGCTCTGAGGAAGGGACAAAGAGTCAGGGGTAAGAGGCTGAGTCTGTCCCCTCTGAAAATGTGCCAATACTTGGCCCATGATAACCACTCTCCTTTGTTGAGCCTCTCTTTTGTGCCACGCATTTTACAGCCATCTCCTTCATCCTGTGTAACAACCAAGTAAAAGACAGATAGACACACTGGCCGGTCCATTACACAGATGGGGAAACTGAGTGCCAGAGATGGCAAATAATGTGCTTAAGGTCCCGCAGCTAAGTTTGTGACATTGGAACTGGACCAAAGCGGCAGCCAGGGAAGAGCTTCAACTAGAATTGCATTGGCTGAAGCTACATGGCTGCAGGCAAGCCACCTGATAGCCCAAAGCCTCAGTTTTCTCATCTGCTCCAGGGCTGCCAACAAGGAAGCTTGAGAATCACGCTTCTCTGTCTCTGGTCACACACCCACTGGGGACACAGGGGTGGGCTGAGAAACACTCAAGGACACAGGATGGGCACGGTATCTCTTCTCAGACTCCCATTTCCCTCCCACAATTCAGCATCATAGAAAACTAAACATTTTCACTAGTAAGGAAAACTATCTTCTATTACTAAAAAAACACAAGTGTATTCTAGGAACTAGAATGCAAAAGCTGTACTATTTTTTTCAGACAAAATATGAATGGTTTCTGTGCTGTAGATTCTGCTTAAATCGGTTGTGGGTTTCACGGACGGGGCCATGGTGGAGACAGTGACAGGACTGTTTGAACATCGAATTTGGAATCAGAGAGATCTGTGTTAATGTGGGCTCAGTCACTCATCAGCTGTGTGACCCCGGCCGTGATACTCAACCTCTCGGAGCCTTAGTTAGCATCTTTATCTGTTAAATGGGAATAAGATCATGCTTTAAAGCAGGAATCCTTAACTGTTTTTGAGCCATAGGTCCCACTGGCAATCTGGGAAGCCTAAAATAAAACAGGGTTATAATGGGAAACCAATATTTAAAAAAACATTCATAAACTATTGAAAAGTGTATATTTATGTTACAGTAATAAAACACGCTTCCTTATTGCTCTACTATCTAGTAGCAAGTGCAAAGATGACCGGTAATTTCAAAGTAGCGATGAACATAAATAGTTCTACAACATAAATAACTGTAATACGATATGAAAATACCTAGGATTTCCATTAGTGACAAAAATCACAGGTACCACTCATACTTTTGTGGTTTGTCACCTCCATTCACAACGAAAGAAAACGCTAAACTTCATTTAGAGACTAGTGAAAATAAAGATGTAATTTTTTTTTCCATCCAAGTTCACAGACCCCCTGAATTCTATCCGCTGGGATTGGCTGATGGACATGGGGTTAAGAAGTTCTGTTGTAAAGCGTGTTACACAGGCCTGCGTGCTCTGCAAAGGTTCTTCAGGACTAGCTGCTCCAAGCTATGCCGGCGTCTGCACACAATAGGGG
>JAAGEH010000434.1:16810734-16850734 GCA_011751065.1 Lasiurus cinereus
GGGCTGTCTCAGCTCAAAACAGGCTGTGTCCTGCCTGTGTCCTCAGCTGCTCCTGCAGAAAAAGCCCTTTCAAATCTGCCTCTTTGACACCTCCACTTGGGTGGTCTATTGGCATCTCAAGCTTATACCCAAATGGAATTTTATTCCCACCCAAGGCAACGTCTCTTTCAGTCCCCTCCCTGTCAAGTAAATAGCACAACCTTCACCCCAGAAGCAAAACTTAGGATTCTTCTCTTCCCTCACCTTCACAATCAATCCATCAGCCAGTCCTGTCCACATCCTCTCCAAAGTACTCTTCTCTCCATCGCTGCTGTCACCACGCTACTACTCATGCTGTCACCATCTCTTGCTTAGGCTTTTACACTGCTGCCTAAAGGGTCTCCCACTTCCATACCTGCCCATCTCATCCCAAGCTGGCCTCTCCTAAAGTTGCCAAAACAACCTTTAAAAAGTGGAAATCAGACCATGTCACCCCACTTGCTATTCAAAACTCTTCAAGGACTCTCCAATTGCCTGGAGAATAAAATCCAAACATCTGGAGCTTACAAGGCCCTTGCCTATCTTGCCAGCATCATCTCCAGCCACTTTCTGCCTCACTCCCTAAACCCCTAGCATCTTGGCACTCTTTACTTCAGAGCTTAAAAGCTGGTCACTGCCCCAGGGCCTTTGCACAGGCCATGTTTGCATGGCTGGCTTTCTTCCAACACTTTGACCAAAACCTCACGTCTTCAAAGAAGCCACCCCTGACCACTCACTATTAATTGGCCATCCCTCCCTACTCTGGCTCTCTGGCACATGGCCATGTCTTATTTTCTTCACTACCCACATCACTGAAATGATCTCGTCCATCTTTTGATGTTTGTTCTCTGTCCACCCCCACTCGCATGGACACTCCTAATACCAGGATCTAGTCTGTCTTGCTTCCTACTCTATGTTGGCACATATTAGACACTCTACAGATTTTACTGGGGGAGCTTATTTTGCGTGGGAAATGGGCTGGGCTCTTTACATGCACTGTCATTGAATCTTCATGGCCGCTACTATTTCCATTTTACAGGGAGAGAAAGAAATTGAGGAGGCCCACTGAGGTTCCTCAGCTGGTTGAGGTCTGAGGCCAAAGCCAGGTTCTCAATCACTGCACTATACTGCTGTAAAAAAAACGACCTTCTAAAACTGATCCCTCCACAGAAGACAAGGGAAGGATGATTCTACAGAAAGATGCAGAGGAGCAGGGCTAAAGAGATGGTATCCCAGGTCTCAGGATGTTGTGGCCTCATCCTACTCAGAAGCCATTCCCTCCTGGACCGCTCTGCCTAGAGGAGCAGCTGGCAGGGATGTGGCACCCACACCTGGACTCACCTCTGCCTGCAGTGCCCTGGGGAGCCCCCACTCTCCTTTCTCCTCACCTGCCTCTTCCGGGACTCTGATCTCCACACCAGGTTTCCAGAGCTGTGGAGTGTCCTCTTAGGAAATTCCCTAGTCACACTGGGGCCCAGAAGGCCACAAATGGAATCCTAGAACCGAATGTAGGAAAAGACCTTGACAACCACAGAGTCCCACCTCCTCCTTATGCTTTAACCAAACAATAGCTGCAGGTACTTCCTGGGGTAGGTTCCCTCTGTCTCTTCATTCAAAAGATGCAGAAACCTGAGGCTGACAGGTATGCTAACTTCCCTGGGAGATGCCCAGGTAAGTAAGGCTTTGATCTTGGATGTAACCCAGGGAATCTGACTCCCTAAGCTGTGACATTTAACCCTCATGCTAGAATAAAAACAAAACCCTTTTTGCCTTAGCCAGTTTGGCTCAGTGGATAGAGCATCAGCCCGCAGAGCCAAGGGTCCTGGGTTCAATTCTGCACAAGGGCATGTACCTTGGTTGAAGGCTCAATCCTGGGCCTTGGTCAGGAAGCATGTGGAGGCAACCACCTGATGTGTCTCACATCAATGTTTCTCTCTCTCTCTGTGTCTCTCCCTCTCCTTCCACTCTCTCAAAAAAATCAGTAGGAAAATATCCTGAGGTGAGGATTAACAACAACAAAAAAAAAAACCCTTTTGACTCAGAGCCTCTTCAAAGGAGGCACAAGTGCCAGAATTAGAGAACAACAGAGTGAAAGGGGCCCTGAGAACTGGTTCTAACGCTCCGATTTACCAGGGGAGGAAACTGAGGCTCACGCCTGCTTGACGCTGCTTCTGGTGAATGCCTCGAGGCCCTGGACACAAGGCAGGGCGTAGAGGTGGCACGCTGGGGGGTGGGAGGCACCAAACCCCCCTCCCAACGACCCACTCCAGGACTGTGCGCCCCTGGTGCCTGCATTCCAATCTGGTTACGGCAGGAAGGGCAGGTGCTCGGCAGACAATGCTGCGCCCGCAGCAGGCGGGAGGCAGCTGTCGTGCAGGAGCTGGTCTTCAACAGAACTCCCTGTTTCCACTTTAGCCCTGTTGCTATGGGATGGCCAGGAGGGGACAGCGGCCTCCTTATGTAGGGCAGAGCAGGAACTCTTGCCCCCCTTCTCCTAATGCAAAGGCAACGGTCACAGAAAAGTCAAAATAAGCAACTGCCCTTTAGAGGCAAACACGTCTCTGCCATCTTCCTGCTTAGAGAAGGTGTGTGTGTATGTGTGTGTGTGTGTGTGTGTGTGTGTGTGCCATAAAACAGTGAATCAGAACAGAGGGCTCTGGCCTGGGTTTGAGATTGAGAGCTGCCACCCATCCTCCCAAGCCAAGTCCTCTTGCCTCCCAGACCTCAGTTTCCCCATTTGGAGATGCGAGAGTCCAACTAGACACTGTCTGATGTCCTCCTTGGGCTTAACATTGGATAATTCTATGAAATCCAGACAATCTGAAACCTTTCCCGCTCAATTAAAGCCCCAACACATGAGTGACAAGCCATTAGCCAGTCTTTCTGTAAGTCCTTCCCCGGAGACTTCACACCTCCTGGTCTTGCTCTAAAGCGGGCTGAATTTTAACCCTTCCTTCATAACTCACATCATCAGGGGCTGGCAAACGTCTTCTGAAAAGAGCCGGGTAGTAAATATTTTAGGCTTTTAAGCCATAAACAGCGTGCTGCTCAGCTCTTTGGCAGCAAGGTAAAAGTAGCTATCATAGAAACAAAACAGGTGTGACTGGGTCCCAATAAAACTTTATTTACAAAAACGGGCAGCTGATTGAATGAGGCCCTCGGAATCCCCAGCACCATGGTCTTAACCACCACCCCCTCAAGGCGGTCCTTTGCCCTGAAGCAGCACTGCTCCTCCCCTTGGGGCCCTGGGGTCTTCAGAGCTGCTTGTCTCTGCCCTTCAGTCACCACCTCCGGCCTTTGGGTTCTTGGTTTGCATGTCTTCCTGCTGTGGGCCTGCTGTCTTCCAGTTCCACTGCTCTCTGCTTAGGTGCCCTTTCTAATCTGCAGTGGACTGGTCTACCAGATCTCCAAGCTGAGGATCTGTCTAAACCAGTGGTCAGCAAACTGTGGCTCGAGAGCCACGTGTGGGATAGGGCTTAATCACAAGGAACAACAGCCTGTAAATTATAGGAATCAAGAGTCTAGGTCAGTGGTCGGCAAACTCATTAGTCAACAAAGCTCTCGAGCCGCAGTTTGCCGACCACTGGTCTAACCTAAGAACCTCTGAAGGAAAGTCCTTAGGAACAACAGTGCCTGGTCTCCACCGCAGTGGTTTTGGCTACCACTTTGCTAGATCCGAAGGCAGAGGCTGCGGGATGAGATGGGTCTGAAGGCATGAGGAAGCCGGCTGTGAGCTGTCCTCCCACAAACATCTGTGGCATGGGTGCCACGTGCAGCAGTGCAAAGGCATCCTGTTCAACAAGGGGCCACTTATGCTGTTATTAATGGAGCCCTGGGATTTTCTGAAGACAGAGGATGCTCTGATGAACCAACTTCCTTCAGTCGTTCCCCTGGGACTTGTCACTATAACCACTTCTCCCTTCTGACAGGAAAACATCTCCTATGAGTCAGGGGCTTCTCCTGGCAGGCAGAAACCACGCTCCCGCCCAAGAAGACCCTCCCTACTGTCTCCACCCAGTTCTCAGGAAGACGATGAGGAAAGAGCAGGCAACAGCAGCTGCCTCCGCAGGCTGTCCTGGGGGAGAGCCAGCAGACCAGCAAACGGGAGCGAGGGAGGGCACACCCACCACCAAACCCAGTGGCCTGGGCTCCACCTCGCCTCTGACTGCCTGAAACTAAGAACGTCCGGCCCCAACGCTGTGGTCATTGTCCTTTTGTCTGCAGACCTCTCTGAAGGTCTTCAAAGAAAAGGCACATGAACTTTTTCCTCGGAGCCCCAGGGGCAGATCCAAGACACCAATGGGTGGAAGTCATATTTTTCTCGTATGAGAAAGAATGCTTCAATGAAGGCGATGATGTCCTCCACTTGGCTGCGAATTATAGAGGCCGGCAGAGCGAACTGCAAAGGGTGCGCATGCACCCAAAATGCACACTGCTTTAATTAATATAACTGTATATCAAGTCTGTGTTCTTCCATTTCTTATCCTTCATCAGTATGTTCTTTAAGGCTCACAACAAACCTCAAGGCAGAAATTAATAGTCCCACTTTACAGATAGGAAAAGTCAGGCTCAGTGATGAGAGGGCAAAGTAAGGTAGGAAGCCAGGATAAGACTGCAACTTCCTAGCATCAGTGTCTGCACAAAACCATGCTCCCTAAATGACACCAGAATCCAAACTCCATCCCCCTCCATCCCGAGGACAGTGAATTCACTGGGGAGGTGGTCTGAGTCTTTCTTTGACCCTTTCTGTGTCTGGGGCAAACTGCTGATGTGAGGAATGATGGCATGGGGACTCCACATCTTAGATGCCCCAAGAGGAAAGACTTCTGCACACACAACCCCACCCCACCGAGGATCAGAAGTCTCCACCCGAGACTAGGAAAAGCCCTGCTGGGTCCAGGACTTTCCATGCTAATTCCCATTTTACAGCTTCCTGCCCTGCCCCTCCCCACCCTTTAAACACCCTGAATGTTCCCACTTCAGCACCTTTGTCCATATCTTCCACCACTCAGCCGGCTCCCGCCTGCCCTGCTAAGGTGACTTTGTTCTCTGTACCACGTCTTCAAAGCCCTGCCCTTCCAGGGATTGCCCAAGGACACCCTCTGCCCCGTTTCCACCCCTCCAAGGCTTTAGCATCATTTCCCAGAGGGAGAATTGGAACCCAAGGTCAGGAGATTATGGCATGTGTCTTGGGGTCAGCTGCAGGGACAGAGGGGGGTGTCCTGGGACCAGCAGGTACTCATTCATCCCATGTTTATTGACTAAGTGAAACTTCATAGATATACCTTTCTATAGATATACCTTTCCATGTTTATTGACTAAGTGAAACTTTATAGATATACCTTTCTATATTTGAACAGAAAAACCACCAGGCACTGGGATATGGACTGGCACTTGTTACCTTAATCTGTAAAAAGGCTGTGAAAAGGGGGGGAAGGGACTGAGTAGCTCTCCTTGTCTCCTTAACTCACTGGGTCTTCAAGGAAGATTCTGTCCACAGAGGAAAGAAGAACATTCCTGCAGTGAAAAAAAAAAAAACAAAAAAAAACTCCCTCCTTGCCCCAATATCCTCTAGGCACCATCCATTCTGCAGATACTGACTTTTGCTCTAAAAGACTAGCCTCTCAAGGCAATGAAATCACAGAATCGCGGCACCAAAGGAGACCTTGCACTTGGGTGGTGCCCTCTCCCCAATCCGGAGCAGGAACACTCTGCAGGTCCTTGCAGACTTTCTGGGATGGGGAGCTCATGAAGAAGCTGGGGGTCATCTTTAAAAACTCGTAAGAGGGAGCTGTGGGCATCTTGCAGGGTCTTTGGCTGCCCCAACAGTTGAGGATAGATGGCTCTGGGAAGGGAGCCGAGGAGAAACCTCATAGAATCACAGGACAGTTGTTGTTTTTATTGAGGTGTAACTAACATGTAACATTATATTGGTTTCAGGTACACAACATAATGATTCAATATTTGTACACACTGCAATGAAATGATTACCTCACTAAGTCTAGTTAACATCCATCACGACAGTTATACATTTTTTTTTTCTTGTGATGAGAACTCTTCAGATCTACTCTCTTAGCAACTTCCACATTTGCAAAACAGTACGGCACAATTCATACAGGATTTATTTATTTTATAAGTGGAAGTTTGTACCTTTTGAAGTTAGAGACTCAGCATTTCCGAAGGTTTGGTGCCTGACCACCTGCTGCAGAATCTCCGGGAAAAGTCCTAAATCCATCTCTGGAGGAGACCCGGAATCTGCTTTTGAAGCAAGCTCCCAAGTGATGAAACAACCATTACTGTCCACTGTCCAGACTCCTGCCCCAGCCCAGGAACCTGTGTCTATGTCACATATTCCTTTTGGATCCCCAGGTTCCATTTCACAGTGCAGTCACTGAGATCCACTCCCAACAGAAGGAATGCTCCCAGGGTGATTGACAGGAAGGCAAATCACCAACAAGCTTTGTCATTCGTGTCTTTGCTTATTTCATCTGGTCCAAAAACAAGAGCACTTGTACACTCTCAGGATGGCTCGTTATAGCATCAGACTCTCTTCCGATTGTGCTCCTTTTATTACAACCTTTACGCCTCAAAGGCCCCCAGGAAGCACAGGCTACAGAGCAGCTAACTCACTCTGGATTTGGATGGTTCGGGGTGTTGCCACTTAGGCAGGGAGGGTGGTTGCCTGTTGAGCTGTCTGTGGACAAGAAGGTGGTCACAACAGCATCCATCAAAGGAACCCCCTCGAAGGAAAGCACAGTTGAGAGATGGCACTTCTAGACCCAATAAGTTCTTTTTCTTGAGGTGGGATTGTCGGGGGATGACTCTGAGACAGCTCTCTTTCACTTATAACCAAAGCAATCCTGGCCGTTACATGGTCCCATTCTGATGTGGGTGGAAAAACATCCAGCAGGCACGTGGCCCCGCCGCTTCCTCTTACCCATAGCTGCTAACGAGGGGAGTGAGCCTGCGTTCTCTACACGCACATTGGGGTAGAATTTAAAAGGTTTAAAAATCACTGAGTGTAACCCCGTGGGTTTTTTTCTGATGTCCTTTTTCTTTTCTAGGCACCTAATAATATTGATAACCCGAGGGGGCCTGCTTCAGAGGCCTGGGAGAGGATTCTGTTTCTGTTGGCCAGAGAAGACCTTTATTTAATTCATTTGTTCATTCCTTGCTTTATTCATTTTCCTGACATTTACTGTACTGCTGCTGGATGGTTTTCTCTCCAACCCTCTGACTTCTTCTCCACCTTTTCTACCACCTAGACATTCCTCCTGACTGTCTCAATTTCTGGTTTCTGCAATGTCGCAGCATGCAGGCAGCTGGGATGTGGTGTGACAGGGTATCTGGGAAAGCATCTGCACAGATACACTTGGATCCTGGGTTTCCCCTGTGGATCCTGGCTCCTGTCCCTAGAGGGTCTTCCCACAAAGAATGGGTGTCAGGCTCAGACCTTAGTTTGCCTTTGCTCTGAGCCAAGCCTGGCCTAGACCCTTGGGCAGCTAGCCTCGTAAATGTGGAAGGAGGGCGAGTGAAGGATTCTATTCTCTGGCCTCTTTTAGTCTCAACCTGGGTTGGAGTTGCCACCAGCCCCCAACAGTCACAACTGTAAGCCAACAGCAGGCTCCAGAGACACACCTGGACCACTCAGATGGCACCACCAAGTAGAAGGCAAGACCAAATGCACAGCAGGCCCTTTGTAAATACTTGGCACTAAAACATATGGGGAGAAAATCATTTCTGAATGATAAAGAGTTATGAGTCACTTGAACTGCCACGTTCCATCATCAGATTGTAAACTATGAAGGCGGAAGCCCCTGTTTATTGGGTGTTTACTAAGTGTCAGGCCCTGTGTGCCGTAACATTTGAGACAGTTGAAATAATCATTCCACCCTCTCCTTCACAAAGAAAGAAACCAAAGTCCAGAGAGGCCTAAGATCACCCGGCCAACAAGAAATGAAAACCAAGATTCAAACCTGGGTCTATCTGGCTACAAAGTGCATGCCTTTACCCTCTGCCTTTTTCCTGTCCTACCTTTAGAACAAACAGGGCCCTCGGACAAGGGCATAGGGCCTAACCCCTTGCTGCACAGGCCAAACTGAGGCCTAAAAGGAAAAGGCCTGCCTGGGACCTGGGTTCTTGCAGCCCTGGGTGAGGCTTCTCTCCAGACCTCCTGAACCCTGACTATCAGTATAGAGAACTCTCTGTCACTGAAAGTATCTACACTAATAAAAGAGTAAGATGCAAATTGACTGTACCTTTGTGACACCCATCAGCCAATCAGGAGTGGGTATGCAAATTAACCCAACAAAAAAAATGGCAGGTTGGTTTGCATACATAGGCCCCACCCCAGCTGCTCCAGGCCTCTGAGCAGTGTGAAATAGCGGAAAGATAGCTCTGGGCCAGAGCGAAAAGGCGGATCCAGCCGGAGCGAAGACAGTGCAGGCAGCCAGGGAAAGGAAGGTCCATTCTTGCACGAATCTTAGTGCATTGGGCCTTTAGTTATATGTAAACACCTTTCTCTTTCGTAAACAGCTATTTCAGCACTGACCTGTGCCAGGCAACTAGCTAGCACTGGGACTATAGCGATGATAGAAAGATGGGGTCTCCCACCATTCAGTCAGGTGGGGGAGCCTAGGTGATCAGAACATGAGAAGGAACTGAGAGCTCAGTTGGCTGGAGTGGGGGTCAGGAAACCTGGAAGTGATGAGGGAAAGTATGTGGGGCCAGAGCCTGAAGGACTGAGGTCACACGGCTTGTGGGGAGGTACAGTTCACCTTTGCCCTAATATCATGGGGCTCCATTGAGGGGGTTTCTGCAGGACAGTGATATGACAAACCTGGATTCTGGCTGCTCTGGGGAGATGGGGACACGTTGGCAGTAGGAGATCCAATTAGGTGGCTGTCTCATGGGCAGTGTGACAGAGTGGCCTCTGAGGAAAAATGAAGTAAAATGAAGAGAAGCAGGCAGATTGGATGGATTGTGATCTGTATTCTGGGGTGGGAGTGAAAGACTTGGTGAGGCCAGGCTGTGGGCAGTAAAGAAGGAGGTGGAATTGGAGAGGGCTCTCTGGTTCAGTGCTGCAGCAACCTGGATGGAAGAGGCAGGGGGGCTGGGGCTGGGGTGGGGGTGAAATGCAAGAAGGAGCTCCACTCTGGACCTGCTGGGTTTGGGGCACCTGGAAACAGGTGAGCAGTACAGTCAGCCTTGGCAGGCAGTCTCTGCGCCCCTGCCCGGGCTGGGCCGAGCACCTGTGTGTGTGCATGTACACAGTGGGGGTGTGAATAAGGCTGTTGCAATGCTCCTATTTATATAATGCTATAGAGCACATTCACAGACCCTCTCTAATCCTCTCATCTGGTCCTCAAAGCATCCCGGTCAGTTCTCCCCATTTTACAGAGGAAAAACCTAAAACCCCAGAGATCAGATGAGTTCCCCAAGGTCACAACTCCAGCCCACGTCTGCTGTCTTCCAGGCCCCATGCAGTCAGCATGAAGGTCACTGATCCCCTTCCCTACTCTATGAAAAACTCCGCACAGCTTTAACTGAGTTGCCAGTCAAGCAAAATGGGGCAGGTGTGCTGATTGGTCAAGACAAGTTCCCTAATGCTGTTGGTGGCTGTGAGTCTCAGTGAAAATTAACTAACTGGCTTCTGGGGTGTTGAGTGTGGCAGGAGGGAGAGGCATGTGAGGAAGACCTGAGTGGGCCGACGGTCTCTTCGCTCTGTCCTATTCCATGACCCAGGAGTTCTGGTGCCCATTCCAGAACCTCTGCCCTAAGCACCCTGACCTTCCATCCACCCTGTGAGTTCAGAACCAGTGGCCTTCCCACAAGCCCTTTCTTCTCTTTCTCTTTTCTGCCCCCTCCCCACCTCTGTCCCAGCAGACACTTGGCGGCACCCCAGAGGCCTGCTGGGAGTCAGGAGGGAATGTTGAGCATCTGGCCAGAGCCCAGGCCAGCCCTGTGGGTTCATGTTAGGGCACCTGCTAATGTGCAGGACCCTAGAGCCAGCCATCCTATGATTGGCTGGAAAGATCTGGCATCTGGCCATCCTAGCATCCAGGGCCCCATGACCCCAAATCCCAGCTATAAATAGATGAGAACCTGTCAGCCCCCTTGCCCATACCCAGCCTCCCCATCCTCTTGGCCAAGAATGAAAGGGCGCCTTGAAAGGGTGCAGAGCCCAGACAACTAGCTCAGCTGCTCTGGATCCAAACCTTCTGCCGACCTAAGGGAAAATGCTCCATCCTCCAGAAATGCAGGGATCTGTCAAAGCCCAGGTCCACTCAGCCCACATCTTGCTTCTTTACCCAATCACTATCTTGGTATAGCTACTGCTTCCAGCCTCCGGATTTCTGAGTCATTTGAGTCACGCTTGAATATGCTGCCACCAACAAGGTATTCATTAGGGACCCACTGGCCATTCTTAGGGGAGTGTGTGTGTGTGTGTGTGTGTGTGTGTGTGTGTGTGTGTGTGTTGGGGATGCTGGTCTTTGCAGAAACATTTTTAGGGCATTTTTGCAGCTTGGAGGATATTAGACCAACTATCGTCCCTTGCCTGACACAAAGGGAAAATGCTTTATTCAAGGTTACACAGCAAATGACTTGCAGAGCAGGAACCCAACTCGCAGGTCAGCACTCAGGCAGCCTCAAGCTGATCACGAGCCCTACTCCCGCCCAGCACCACTGGGGTTTTGTTTATGCCGTGCCAATGTCCCGGAGTGCCCTTCTTGCTCCTTTCTCCTTCTCTTAATCTCACTCCTTCTTGGGTTTAGCCCAATACCACCTCTACCAAGAAGCCATCACAGCTGTCCTGACCCCCTCTCCCCACCAACACATACATTCCCCTTAATACTGCATTTACTGATGCATTTGCTTGGCACTGACCAAAAATGTCACTAATAATTACTTTCCTTTATTTAGGAGTGGTGAATAGAGTCTAATTCTTAGTCCAAATCCTAACAATTAATAATAGCTGGGTAGGGATTGTGAGGCCATACCCCAAATCAGCAGGAATGAGTGCAGTAATTGATTAGTGATGTCTGCCCTGGCCATAGAATATGTCAACCCTCATGCCAGGTTTTGCTATCCCTGCTTTAGTACTCACTCTTCACTCTGTTGTCCCCAAAGACTAAATTCCTTAAGGCAGAAGTCCAGCTCTATACATGAGTCAGCTTCAGCTGTCAAAATAGAGATTCTCCACTCCCTGCCCACCACCAGGGTCAGCAAGGGGGCAAGCAACGATGCAGCGGGGAGGAAGGAATGATAATTATCCCCTGCTCACATCTGGATGCACCATGCAAAGAACTCTACAGCCACCACCTCAACTAATCTGGAAAAGAAGCCTGAGAGGCAGGCAGATATTCCCTCTCCTTTTCACATAAGGAAACTGAGGCACACAGAGGTTAAGTGACTGCCCCACGTCATGGTATAGGAGTTGGCAAGTTCAGACCTCCTCCCAGGTCACAGAATGGCAGCGATCCAGAATTGGCAGGAACCATCCAGTCCAGTGCCCCAAAGGACATGGGACAGCCAACCTGTCAGGTGACCGCCCCCGGGCCCTCTCCTATCTCTCATGACAGGAAACTCCCTAACATCCAATGCAGGCCAGCCCATTTCATCTGGGGGCAGTTCTGACTGTTTGGCAAGCTCCTTCTTAGCCTGATCTGGAACCTCTCCTCATGACCTCCATTGGCCAGTACCACCCCTCACCCATGTCAAATATTTGCAGGCAGCTCTCAGGCCCTCCCAGAACCTTGTTTCCTCTAAGTAACACACTTCTACAGCCCCTGCCGTTGGGAAGAGCCGCTGGTTTAGAGGCATCTTGCTCTCCATTCTTTTCTCTTAGAGCACATCTGTTTGCCTACTTTGGTGATCAAATCATCTCCTCCCTCATTCCAGATCCAAGACTTCTATGAATACAGCCAAATGTTTGAAACCATCAATAATTTTTTGAGTTCATCATGCTGCACACTGTACATACCCCTTCTTTACAAAAAGAGAACAAACTAGAATAACACTGTCAGAGCAAGAAGGACCCTAGAGACTCCTAGTTCAAACTCCTCAGATAAGTGAGAAGGGCCCTATTTCAGGTTCAATGCTGAGAGGATGAAGAGCCAGACTAGAACCTAAACATCCTCCTCCCAGTCTTGGCTTCTGCCCACCAAACACTAGGTAATGTTTGACTTGAAATCGTGCACCCAATTCAAGGTCAGGCGAGCCGACCTGGGTCATACAGAGGACTGCTGACAGGTCAGGATGAGAATCTGAACTCTGCAGGCCTGGGGCCAGGCCTGGGGCTCCCGCTGGTCTCTACACAGGGCTCATCCTGTGTTAGCACTCATGCTTGGCACTTTGCCCTCCTGGGTGGGCTGAGGATGCTCCAGCCTCACATGGCTCTGTTCCTTCTTTCCTGTGTGCCTCAAACCGGAGTTCTCAGAAGTCATTCCTGAAACAAGCCTTCCCTAAAGGCCCAGGCCCTCATTTTTTCCTCTTTCTGCATCTCTTCATTGTCCTAGAGCTTGTCACCATTTTGTCTCTGTGTCTCTAGAGAGCATCATGGATGCAGCTATCTATCCGTCTTTTCATGGAGTTGTATCTTCAGAGTCCAGAATAATTAGATGTTCAATAAAAACCCAAAGTCATGAATGTTCCATGGCTACTGAGGAGGTCCAATGATACTTCTGAGGAAGGGGATACTTGACCTTGAGGACAGAAGATGTGTCCCCTCCCCCAGACACAGGAGTGCCTGTTGTTTTCCAGTCACTGAGCACTGAGGATGCACTGGGCAGTTGCACTCATCACACAGATTCCTAACCACCCTCATCACTGTCTAAATGATGGGGAGCCAGCCTCAAGCTCACAGAGGCTTAGTGATGTACACCCAAGATATGGCAGAGACAAAAGTCAAAATTCAGGCCTCCACTATATGACATTTGAATTGTCCTATAGATTTTGGAATCGGCTTGAAAATTACTATTAGCTTAAAAAATGCCCGCTAACATTTTTATTGGAATAGCTTTGAATCTATATATTAGTTCAGAAAAAATTAACCTTTTAAAAATATTTAGTCTTCCTATCCATGTACGTGGTATATCCCATTTCTTTGAGTGTCCTTCCTTATCTCTCATTAACTATTTGTAGTTTTCAGTGTACAAGCTTTGCACATCTCATGTTAAATTTATCACTAATTATATTTTAATATTATAATTGAATGTTTTTAATTTTATTTGATTGTTTATTGCTTGTATATAATTATTTTTGTTGCCTGTTTATTGCTTGTATATAATTATTTTTGTTGCCTATAAATAATTAACTTTTATCACATATTGATAAACTTGATAAACTCATCCATTAGTGTTTGTACCTGTTTTGATTATTTAGTATTTTCTACAAATACATTATGCCATCTTCGATAATGACAATTTTATTTTATTTTTCCCAATTTATATGGGAATTTTTCTTGCAGTGGCTAGGACTTTTAGTACAATGCTGAAAAAAAGGCATTGAAAGCAGGAATTCCTAACTTTCCCCCCCAAACATAGTGAGGAAAGCATTCAAACTTCACTATTAAGTATGTTGTTAACTGTTAAGTTTCCTAATAGAATCTCCTTTTCAGGTTGAACAAGTTCCTTCTATTTCTAGGTTACTGGGAGTTTTTAATCATGCCTAGACATTGAGTTCTGTCAAATGTTTTTGTTCGTTTTTTTTTAGTTTACTAAAATGGTAAGTTCAACTGATTGACTTTCAAATGCTAAAGGAACCTTGTATTTCTGTGATTAATCTCATTTAATTATGCATAATATATTAACCTCTTTCTATAAATAAAACTTGCTAAAATTTTGTTAAGAAAAAAATAAAAACATTAAAAAATGCAAACCTCTTCCATGAGCTGCACTCAGATTTGGAACCTGGCCCTTATCTAGACTTTACAGAGTAGTTAACGGAAATCGAGGAAAGACCCTACTGCAGAGAGGCTGATGAGACCTTTGATTTGTGACATTCAAAAAATAGACTTATTGGGGTAACTGCTTTCTAGGGCACCTACTCCATAAAAGACTGGTCTGTGAATAAACTCCCTGTCAGACACAAGGCACAGGTCATCTCTCTCCTGTGAGATGTTTCTAGAACCTCTGGGTACTATTTATATATATATATATATATATGGCTAAGTTTCCATCCAACCAGTAGCTATGATACCCACTGACCACCAGGGGGGTAGACGCTCAATGCAGGAGCTGCCATAAAGTGCACTGGCCATCTAAATATAAACAGCACCACCAACACTCAGCTTCCCCCTGGTGGGACACAGGCCCCCCCACCATAGCGGAGCAACACCCCACCAAATCGCAGCCGACGCTGCCAAGACTCCATGGCACAAAATGCAGCCCACAGCCCAGGCCAGCCCAGCCCAGAAATGGTGGCTGTGGGTGCCAGGTAATGACATCATGTAGCAATGCCCGGCTTCCTCTCCCTAGTGACTAGCATCCTTGGGGTTTCTTCAGCCCAGGAACTCGCCTTGCTTTATAGCCAGGTGCAAACATTTTATAGTTTAACCAAATGTTTGTCAAGCATTCTCCCATGCCTCATCTCATTTGATCCTCACAGAAGTCCTGGAGTAGGTAGATAGGAGACTCAGTAGAATCCTATTTTCATTAGCAAGACATATATAACGATATTAAAATATTTCTTCAAATTAATTTTCTTTCAATGTGCACAAATCTGCATGGGACACTAGTCCTTCCATAAAATCCTGGAAACTGAGGGATGGTTCTAAGATGACAAAGTCAATCACACTCCCTTTTTATTTTTAATTTAAATTTTTATTGTTTAAGTATTACATAAGTCTCTTTTTTTCCCCATTGACCTCTCCCTGACCTCCCCCACCCCCAAGCACATGCTCTCACTCCCCTCCTCCCCCCATCTGTGTCTATTGGTTATGCTCTTATGCATGCATACAAGTCCTTCGGTGGATCTCTTACCCCCTCATCCCTCACCTTCCCTCATAAGTTGGACAGTCTAGTCTGTTCAATGCTTTTATGACTCTGGTTCTATTTTTATTCATCAATTTATGTTGTTCATTATATTCCACAACTGAGTGAGATCGTGTGATATTTATCTTTCTCTGCCTGGCTTATTGCTCTTAGGGCAATGCTCTCCAGATCCATCCATGCTGTTGCAAATGGTAAGAATTCCTTCCTTTTTACTGCAGCATAGTATTCCATTGTGTAGATGTAGCATAGTTTTCTAATCTATGCCTCTGCTGATGGGCACTTAGGCTGTTTCCAAATCTTAGCTATTGTAAATTGTGCTGCTATGAACATTGGGGTGCATATATCCTTTCTGATTGGTGTTTCTGATTTCTTGAGATATATTCCTAGAAATGGGATCACTGGGACAAATGGCAGTTCCATTTTTAATTTTTTGAGGAAAACTCCATACTGTTCTCCACAGTGGCTGCACCAGTCTGCATTCCCTCCAGCAGTGCATAAGGCTTCCTTTTTCTCCGCATCCTCGCCAGCACATGTCGTTAGTTGATTTGTTGATGAGTGCTATTCTGAAGAGTGTGAGGTGGTACCTTGTTGTTCTGCTTTCATCTCTCAGATGATTAATGACTTTGACCATGTTTTCATATGTCTCTTCTGTATGTCTTCTTTCGAAAGTGTCTATTTAGGTCCTTTGCCCATTTTTTGATTGGATTGTTTATCTTCCTTTTGTAAAGTTGTATAAGTTCACTCCCTTTTCTACAACAAGGAAACAGAGGGCACGAGTGCCAGGTGTGGCCTAAGATCCTAAGCTACCTCTGGACAGTTACAGATACAGAATGTCTGGAGGAGGAGGAGGGTGATGGTGGGAACCTGGGTGAGAAGAGCAGGAAGAACTGTGACTTGTAGGAGTGGGGAGCTTCACTCTGAGGTCCCAGAAGGCTTAGCCAGGGCCAAGGGAGGGAGCTGAGACTGCAGCTCATGTATCCTAAGGAAGCACCTGTGACAGTCAGTCTGCCCAAAGATGGCCACAGGCAGCCCTGGGAGGCACTGAGGGCACTGGGCCTGGGGGTGCGCAAACACAAGCTGCTTGGTGGGATGGGAGGGGCTGCAAGCACTAGATGGTGGGCAGTCTCCAGGAGGCAGCCTTGAAAGTCCCCTTGACCAGAGAGTCTGCTCTGAGCCTCTCCTCGCTCACTGTTTCTGGGGTCCTTCTTGCTGCTGGAGGTCTATGAAGCCTCACAGAGCCCTCCCCCTCCTGCCTGCCAAGGTGTAGGCTGAGGGTAAGAGACTAAAGTTTTCTTGCCAGGAGTGTGGGCCTTGCCAACACCTTAGTTCGGGGCATCTGCTGGGTCCCAGCTGATGCTGGTCCATGCATGTGAGCATCTGGATGCTGTGTGTGTGTGTGTGTGTGTGTGTGTGTGTGTGTGTGTGTGTGTTAAGAAGAGAGTTTTAAATCCCCATATTCAAGTGTCCTCCTCATGGGAAGCAGGAGCTCTGGGAGGAGGATGGGGCGGTGCAACCCTCATGGGGAGAGAGGACCAAAGAAGGCAAGAAGTTAGGACGGAGGGGGCGGGGGAGGCCACAAGCAGTCTCCTGAGGAGACCCAGGCTGTAAAAGGAGTGAAGAGGCCTCCGTGATCCATGAGGGACGAGGCAGACACTTAACTCTTCCCTGCCAGCATGGGACAGGAACAGAACTTCCCAACACATTCCGGGCACAGAGCCAGCGAACCCCCTTCCTCTCCCGGCTGTCAGTATCACTCAGGCCAGGCCTTACTACTGAGCAGAGCTAGCAATGGCCCAGGGTGGTGGGCTTTGGGAAGAAGGTGGGAAAGTATGGGGATAAGGGGTGAGAACAGAGCCTGACTATGCCAACCTGGGCAACCTTGGCATGTGCTTGGGGACTTCTCTCAGAAGTTTCTCCATCTGTAAAGTGAGCAGCATGTGTGTGTGTGTGTGTGTGTGTGTGTGTGTGTGTGTGTGTGTGTTTCAGATGATTGAGAAAATTACTCTAAAGCCCTGGAGCATATGAAAAGCTCCATAAAAAGTAGATAAAACAAACCACAGAACTTCCTAGGCGATAATGACAACAACGAAAATGGATGCTGACTGAGTTCTAGCCCTAGCCTCAGGTGACAAGTCCCATCACCTTTCTCAGGCCCTGCATCTGCAAAATGGAAATAATAACCTTCCTCTTGTGAGCTCAGTGCAACAGACCAGGAAGTGGTTGTTTCTGTTGTCAAAGAGCTCGGCAGAGGGTGAGGTTAGCACTCAGGGCAGGATCTGACAGGAACATGAGGGTGTGTGCACGTGTGTGTGTCCATGCACATGCAGAATACAAACAGCCCAGAGAGCCTCACCCTGTCTGCTGCCAAAGGGAAAAGGTTACTAGGCTATTCCCATCCTCAGCTAAGAGCCACACACAGCCCTGGTTCAAACCTGCCTGAAGCCCGAGCTAGTGGCAGAGCAGGGAGAGAAACTTGGGTCTAACTGCTCAGGTCTCTTATTCTACAGCGCTGGCCTCTGAGTGGGTCAGAGGGCTCCTGGATGAATTCACTGCAGCCTAGCCGTGGCTGGCATCAACACTCACCTCACACATGATCTCAAGATCCCCTGGTCTACAAATGCCAGCCATGGATGGTACCACTGCCCTTTGCGGGGAGAGGGAGGGGACATTTGGGAGTCCAGGTTGGTGTATTGACTTGATTTGGGAGCCTGGAGACATGGGCAGTCCCATACAACAAAAAGCTTGAAAAGCCTTTGGCACTTCTTTTGGGAAACACAGAACACAGGTGAACCTTTCATGGTGCACATGGGGAAACTAAGGCTCATAGAGGGAAAGGAACGTGCCCATGGTCACACAATAAGGTAGCAATGGAAATGAGGCTCTTCCTACTCCCACTCTGTGCTCTACTCTGCTGTCTTTGCTACAATGCCTGTAAGGGTCAGAATGCAGTGCAGAAGGGGTCCAAAAGAAATATATATGTATGAGGAAGCTAATCATGGTGGGGGAAAAGGGGTGGGGTTATGGTTGGCCAGGGAAAACAGGAGAGGGCTGGGTTGTCAGTGCTCTCTTGATGCTAACCACTAGGAGGCAATGTTGGCCTCAGGCAGCTTGGTTGTGTTGGAGA
Organism: Lasiurus cinereus; assembly: GCA_011751065.1. NCBI lineage: Eukaryota > Metazoa > Chordata > Mammalia > Chiroptera > Vespertilionidae > Lasiurus > Lasiurus cinereus. The sequence goes on from JAAGEH010000434.1 coordinate 16,828,870, forward strand.
ATGTTAGCAGGCAGGGAGGGGAAAACGGGAGGACCCATCAGTTGATTTATTTCTACCTCACTTGATTTACTTTCCTTACAAACTATCCAGTGTACCCAATGCCCCAACTCCCTTCAGTGCTGCCTATGGAGAGAGGTACGAGGAAATGAGTGAATTGGAGAGACCCACGGCCCTGAGCACTTTCCAGCTCCCATGCTAGGACACAGGAAGAGGTGGAGGTATCACTAGCTGAAGCCTTCAACGCAAGATATGCCCAACTGCAGACTCAGCATCCCTTTCTAGATCTCTTAGAAAATGCTGTCTCAAGTGTCAGCTCTGATTGAAGCACTGTTTTGCAAAGGATTCTGAGGCCTGTCCAGATCCAGGGGAAACATGCGGTGATTGATTAGTTCTGTCTGCCATGAGTGCTGAAAGGGAAGTTTCAGCTCATGTGCCATCTCAGGCTTGACTTTCTCCCTTCCAAGAATCCTCTGTAGCCCTCACTCTACTGCATCCCTCAAATGACCTGGGTAGTGGGCAGAGCAAGAATGATTGGGTCCAGCCTGGCCAATGTGGCTCAGGGTTGAGCGCTGACCCATGCACCAAGAAGTCATTGGTTCAATTCCTGGTCAGGGCACGTGATTTGAAAGGAAGGAAACTGAAGGCCTACAGGTCCAAGGAAATCATTCAATGCTACACAGTGAGTCAGTGATGATTACAGGGACAAGAACCTGGGACTCCATCTCTCTTGCTATTACTGCTCCGTCCCTTGCTCCCTGGAACCACAGAAGTGCCTTCTCAGCAGCCTCATGAACCTGTAGTTATGGCTTCTGTAGGAGGGGTGAGAGTTCAGCCACGTGAGGCTATCAAGAGGCTATTAGAGGCCTCCACAGCAGGAAGCTGCCCTACCTCATCCCTACACACCCCTCAACTGCCCATGAACACACCCCACCAAATGAGGAAAGGGGAGGCCGGTTCAAGTAGAGCTGTGTGACCAGTTCCATCCATCTCTGCCACTCATCCACTCTGGGGCCTGGCCATGTTGCCACCGCACCCTGAGCCTCAGTTTCCTATCTATTCAACAAAGATGCATAGCCCCAAATGCCAATATGTGGACCAGCCACTTCAGAGCCACCCATGCATGGGGACTTGTGAGCACACATAGGCCAATCCCAATCCCTGACCAGAGCAAATACCTGGGCCCAGGGCCTGGAATCTATACTGTAAACTGGTTGCTCAATGGACTCAGCTCTAGAGACAGAATACAATCCCTGGGCAAAAGGCCCTCACAGCTCCCAGACCAGCAGCCTCACCTCCATGGCTCCTTGAGTGGGTCCTAGAGAATCTCAGCCACTTTCTGAGTAGGCCGACAGGGCCAGGGCCTGGCTACAGAGGGGAGTGTCCATGAGTGATGCAGGGCAGAGGTGAGAGGGAAAAGAGGTGAGGCTCAGATCACATGTGGGGCAGGGACCCAGTCACGTTCATCCTGGAACACCTGGCACCTGAAAAGGCCTGGCTTCTAAGGGATATGGTCTGCATGCCAAATGAATGAATGATGTCACAGCTGGAACCTCAGAGGTCATCCCATTCCTCCTTCAATGCTCAGATGTGACATCTATAGTCAGGTAGATCATCATGGGGCCAGACCCCAGAAGGATGACAGCAGCAACAAATCGTTATTGAGACCTATTCAGTGCCAGGCCTACTGCTAAGCACTTTACCTATATCATCTCATTTAGAGGATTTGTCCAGTGGTGTTAGTGGGGTATTAAAGTCCTCTACTATGACTGTATTGCTGTCAATCTCTCCCTTGATACCCTCCAGGAGTTTTTTTATGTATTTGGGCGCTCCTGTATTGGGTGTGTATATGTTTACCAGAGTTATATCTTCTTGTTGGATTGCTTCCTTTAGTATTATGAAGTAGCCTTCCTTATCTCTTGTTATGTCCTTCACTTTGAGATCTAATTTGTGAGATATAAGTATTGCTACCCCAGCCTTTTTTTTTTTCATTTCCATTCACCTGAAATACCTTTTTCCATCCCTTCACCATCAGTCTATGTAAGTATTTTATCCTGAGGTGGTTTTTTTGAAAACAGTAGATATATGGGTCATGTTTTCGTATCCACTCAGCTATCCTATGTCTTTTGATTGGGGCATTTAATCCACTTACATTTAAAGTTACTGATAGGTACTTGTTTGTCACCATTTTTAATTTTTATGCCCGTGTTCCTTCTTCGCTTCCTATTTCTTCTTTTTACAGCAGACCCTTTAGCATTTCTTGCATTGCTGGTTTGGTGGTGATAAACTCCCTTAATCCTTTTTTGTCTGTGAAGCTCCTTGTATCATCTCATTTAAATTTTACAACCCAGGGATTTTCCACAGGTCTCACCCTACTGCACCCTCAAGAAACCTGGGTAAAGGGCAGAGCAAGAATGATTGAGCCCTGGACAGTGTAGTTCAGTGGTTGATTACTGGCCCATGTACTATTTTCAGCCCCATTTTGCAGATGTAGTGAAGTCAAGGGTTTTAAGATGAGAGATTATCCTGGATTATCTGGGTGGGTCCCATGTAATCACAAGGATTAAAACAGGGGCATCACAGTCAAAAAAGGAGATGTGACAATGGAAGCAGAGGTCAGAGCAATGTGACCACAAGCCAAGGAATGTGGGCAGCCTCTGGAAGCTGGAAAAGGCAAGGAAATGGATTGTCTCTCCTTGACCCTCTAGGAAGGAATGTAGCTCTACCAATATCTTTATTTTAGCCCAGTGAGACCCACTTTGGACTTCTAACTTCCAGAACTATTCTATAAAATAAAAAGCTAATATGCAAATTGTCCCCTAATATGCAGTTTGACCAGGCGACAGGGCCGGCCAGCCAACCACTCACGGCCCCTCCCCCTGGCCAGCCCAGATTGGCCCTGATTGGGGCAGGCTGGCCAGACCCTACTCATCCATGAATTTGTGCACAAGGCCTCTAGTAACATAATAAACATGTATTGCTTTAAACCACTGAGTTTGTGGTAATTTGCTGCTGTAGCCCTAGAAAGCTAATCCAACCCTCATTCCACGTTAAAGTGAAAAAAACCAAGCCCAAGAAAGAAGAAGGGAGTGGCCAGTGTCCCTCGACTGGGACAGGGAGGACCCACCTGTCCTGTAGCTCATCGTTCAGCCATTTTGATCATCATTTGTAAACGGAAAGCGTAAGAGAGCATGGATAATTATAAACAAATGCTAGAAAGTTCCAGGGGAGCAGAGTTCAGCTCAATGAGGGGAACACCTAAGCTGTCCGATGCCCAAAGGCAAGGCGATATGCCCAGTGGGCAACAATGTCCTTGGGGGTGACAGCTGAGTAGGTACAGCATTTCCAGGAATGCTGAGAGAAGCGTTCTCACTGTGGGAAGAAAGGCAGACCGAAGGACATCCACAAAAATTCACGATTGGAGAAGATTCTAGGTTTCAGAATTCCGCTACACTGAGAACAAGTCTCTAGAGACCCCTGCAGTATGAGACCCGACTCTGCCCTTCAATAAAGTCTGAGACCCCCTGCCTCTGAGACATCCCAAAGCCATTCCTCCACACATCCTCAAAGCTTCCGGGGGGATTCAGAGAAAAAGGCAGGCAGACTCATCCCCCGGGAATCCTAAATAAACCATCATTTCTGAACAACAACTTTACTATCAAGGAATCTTTACAGAATGCCTCACACGGAGCCGAGGGAAAGGCTGGAGACACAGGATTGTCTCTGTGGGCTCTTGTAGCTCCCTGCAAAAAAACACCCCATCAGGCCCAGGAGCCCACCTCCCTGAACTTGACATCCCAGCCCATACCCTTCCCTCCCAGCCAGGCCAGCGTGGGAAATGGACCGAGATGTCCAGTGTCACAGAAAGAGGACCGTTGTTCCCTAGCGCAGGGCAGACTTCCTCCCCTGGCGCAGGGCATCCTTGCCAGGGGCCAGGAAGTTGCTAGGACAGCTCTCCACCGGCTCCAAGCAGGGATCTTGTCCTCATCTCCACACCAGCCTCGCCAGGCCAGCACCACCAGCCAAACTGACTTGGAAAGAAATACGCTGGTTTTGCTTATTCCTCACACCCTGCCATCTCCCTCTGAGAGTGGGCTGGGTCCACAGTCAGGTTCTCAAAGTGCAAGCAAGTACCTGCTTCTCTCTCACAGCCACTCAGAGAACGTCCACCTTCCCCAAAGAGGCCGGCCCCCTGCCCTGCGGAGGTCAGAAGTTGGGGATTGATCATCGCAACATCTCACACTTGCCTTCTGGGGAATCCAGTGAAACCACGAGGGGTGCTCATGTGCTCTGTAAAGGCAGAACCCTAGGGTATGAGCCCAGGTTGGGAGTGACACTCGGCTTCTGAAGGCTGGCTGCAGACAGAAACCGAGAGCATGTTAAACCCTCTGGGATCCGGGAGCTGGAAAGAGTCTTGGTCTGGGTTTGGTTGAGAGCCAGGAAGAAGATGAATACTCCTGGGTATTTATAGGAAGGAAACAAAAACACTAGCTCAAAATGACAACTGCATTCCCGAGTTCCCTGCTGCATTATTTACAATAATCAAGACATGGAAACAACCTAAGTGTCCACCTGTGGGTGAATGGAGCAAGAAGAAGTGGTACACACATACAATGGAATATTACTCAGCCATAAAAAAGAAGGAAATCTTGCCATCTGTGACAACATGAGGTAAGTCAGACAGAAAAAGAGCAATCCAATATGATCTCATATATATGTGGAATCTAAAAAAGATCACAAACTCAAAGATACAGAGACCATATAGATGCTAGCCAGTGGCAGGAGTGGCAGGGGTGGTGAGTAATGGTTGCCAACAGGTACTTCCAGTTATAAAATCTGATGTAATGTACAGCATGGGGACTAGAGTTAGTGAAACAGTATTATATATTTGAAATTTTTACTTGAAAAACAAAAGTTAGGCTCACACACAAGCCTTGGAATCGGACTGCCTGTCGGCTCAGGTTCTGGAGAGAAGCCCTAGTAGCGCTAGCCCTGCTGGGCCCCTCCTTTTCTGCATTATTCTCCGGGGGAAGCCCACCCAGGGAGGGAAGCAGGAGCTGGGTGTTTGGTCCCCTCCTTTCCCATCCTCAGAACCCAGGGATCAGTTTGGGCCAAATGCATCCGTCACTGGACCAGAGTGGTGTGGAGTGCCACTGTCCCCATGTTAGCTGCCCGCGTTTTACCATATCTTTGTACCCCACCACTCTTTTTCATTTACTATTTATTTGCCTTTAAATCCACTCATTTTTTGCTCCTTAGACTTATCCTTAGCGACAAAAGTTATGTGTACCAGCCATATTTCCTCAGGTGTGCACTTCAATGCTTAGCTATTAAAATAAAAATTGCCATCCCAAACCACCCAGCAGATCACCCCAGCCCGGCCATCCCAAATCACCAAGCAGACCACCCCTGCCCGCCATCCCAAATCGCCAAGCAGATCACCCTGCCCAGCCATCCCAAATCACCAAGCAGATCACCCTGCCCAGCCATCCCAAATCACCCAGCAGACCACCCCGGCCCGGCCATCCCAAATCACCAAGCAGACCACCCCGGCCCGGCCATCCCAAATCACCCAGCAGACCACCCCGGCCCGGCCATCCCAAATCACCAAGCAGAACACCCCTGCCCGCCATCCCAAATCACCCAGCAGACCACCCCTACCCAGCCATCCCAAATCACCAAGCAGACCACCCCTGCCCACCATCCCAAATCACCCAGCAGACCACCCCTGCCCGGCCATCCCAAATCACCCAGCAGACCACCCCTGCCCCGGGCCCAGCCATCCCAAATCACCCAGCAGACCACCCCTGCCCAGCCATCTCAAATCACCAAGCAGACCACCCCGGCCCGGCACACTGGAGACTGAATACACTCCCGCACATGCACTGACTTTATCCCAGCTACTCATCCCTGCTGAGCCTCAGCTCCTCTCTGAGGAAATCCTGAAACAGTGGCATCTAAGGTCTTTCCAACCCAATGCCTTGTCTCCCTGGGTCTGTTACCTTCACTGGCCAAGGATCACGTCATTCTTGTACCAGAGCCTGTCTTAATTCGACCATAAATTAATTCACTGGCTCTGTATCTTTAAGCAACTCCCACCACCTCTCTCTAGCCTGCATGACTGACCCAGCCTCCTCTGCAGGGCTGGAGGCCATCCTGCCAGGTCCTCATCCCTGCTCATCTCCCCATTAACCTTGTCCCCGCACACACTCCACCAGCCCTGCCCCCCCTGGCAGAGCCATCCCACCACCACCTCTGCTACTGATCCGCAGCCCCGCCCCCTGCCCTCCTACCAATTATTGTGAAGTGTGGAGTGCATCTCTGGGCCTCAGTTTCTCTGCCCAATGAAGACACAAGGACTCCGATAGAAGCCTGGCTATTGGTCTATGAAATTACACTCCAACTATTTTGTAGTTTGAAATTCTTTTTTTTTTTTTAAGGTAAGATTTCCTGCTTTTTTTTTTTAATCTATTTTATTGATTTTTTTACAGAAAGAAAGAGAGAGGGATAGAGAGTTAGAAACATCGATGAGGGAGAGACATCGATCAGCTGCCACGGGGGATGTGCCCACAACCAAGGCACATGCCCTTGACCGGAATCGAACCTGGGACCTTTCAGTCCACAGGCTGATGCTCTATCCACTGAGCCAATTTCAGGTTTCGGCTGAAATTCTTATCTAAAAAGAGTTCATACTAAAAAAATAAAAGAAAATAAATAAATAAAATAAAATAAAAATAAGAAGAGTCCATACTATCTTCAGAGCCCCGAAAGGAAGCTCTGCCCATGAAAAGGCTAAAAGCCCCAGGAGCGATGGAGTCTGAGGCCTTCGGGCTGTCTCTGGACTCTAATCTCAGGGACACATTCCACACCTGGGACTGAGTGCAAGGGGCATCAAGAAGAGCAAAACAGCCTCTCTTTGCCCTGAACTGCACCCTGTGCAATCAACATGCCCTGACTCCAAGAAGAGAAAGAGAAACGGAGTGTTTCATGCCTTTCATTCAACTTAAGAGCCAAAGCGAGCGATAACTTTAATAGGAAGGAAAAAAAAGAAAAGGTCAAGGGTCATCCCAGGACCTGGGGCCACGATGACGCTCTCAGTTCCACCGTGGTTCCCCCAGAAATCCAGAGTGGAAACTGCAGGACCAGAGGGAGGGAGGGAGGCTGCAGGGCCAGGGAAGGAGAAAGGGAGCAGGGGGCAGACAGGCCCGCCTCCCTGAAGGGGCTCGAGGGCTCGAGGAAGAGCCAGCAAGAGGACAGGAGGTACAGATTCAGCTCCATGCCCGCCCACACGTCACCAACACTGTCCCCCAAATATAACAGGGGGCCTCCAGAGACAGTGAGTGCCCTGACCTTCCACCTGTGCAAGCAGCAGCTGGAAAAGGCAAGCCCTGCCAGGGAGGATGCTGGATGAGATGCCCTCTAAAATCTCTTCCACTCTGAGAGTGTTGGAATCCTCCCTCAGAGCCCCAGAGAAGGCTGGGGCCTGGGAAAGGGGGAAAAACTTCTAGAACAGCAGTCGCAAACCTTTCAAACCTCATGGACCACCAATGGTCTCTGGACCATCAGTTGGTGGGTGACCGCTGTTCCAGAGCATCCCCGGTGGGTGAATCTGCAGGGAGGCCGCCGCAGGGACTCCTGAGCAAGTCACTGCACCTGCTCCTCCACTTGTCACTGCCCTGGCATTTACACCCAGCATCTCACCTCCACCCTGGCAGGAGCCCAGAGAGCAGGAGGGTCTGGCCAGAGAATAGGATGGGAGTAGACTGAGCTAAGGGGGGGAACAGCCAAGATGGAGGCAGACATCCTAGTTGTGAGAGCAAAACACGAGTGCTCGTGGTGGCAAGCACTGTGCAGAGTTCTGTAAGCATGCTTTATCCCGTGCTTAAAGAACTCTGATGAGGCACCACGATGAGGCTGATGCTACTGGCATCCACAGGGTCAGGTATGCTCCTCTTCTTAAAGAGGAGGAGACTGAGGACAGCGGGGACCCGCAGCCCGTCAAAGTAATAAGCCACAGAGGGAGGCTTAGACCCCACGCTGCCTCTGCAGAGCCAATGAAACCAAAACAGCATTGTGAAGTGTGAGGAGCCGGATGCTGGGCTAGTGCCAGCCACTGATTCACCCAGGTGCCGTGCTGCTTTATTAACTAGAGCAGCAGGAAATATGCCCCGATTCCAGAAGCTTTCCTGCTCCCCGCAGCCTGCTCCCAGTTCAGGGCTTGAGCCTTTTCTTTCACATTTACATTAAGATGGACAGGCTCTCCTTGAGTGCTCAGCTAGGTGTGCACCTGGGACCAGGTCAACGGGGACCTGCTACCCCTCGGGGCAAATTCCAAAAATGACTCTGCTCCTCCCCTTCTTCAGAGGCAGCCAGGCCCAGCAGGCCTCCGTCCCTTTGCATTTGTGTGGCAGGTGCATGAGATTGTTAGTAGGACAGTGTCTGTCATATTTGCATAGCATTTGGGCTCCACGTACACTGTACTCCACAAGGTACAAGCCATGCCAATGCCAAGCGGATCCCAGACTTCCGCACACCTGCTGTCACCGCGGTCAGGGACAATGGCATAAAGGAGGCGTGATGACAACCACATGGCTGCTGTAGACACATTCGGTCCCTTTGTTCTCTCATTCTGACACCCTTTAAAACAGGGCAGGAGGCTCAGCCAAGCCACTTGCCCAAGGTCTCACGCATGTGAAATGGCAGAATCCTCAGACCCAGCGCTTAAGTGGGTCCCAGTGCAAAGCCCTGCCCTTAGCTACCATTCAATGCCAAGGCCCTGCCTCTGGCTTCAGGGGCACTGCAGCTAGTGTCCAGCCCAACACCAAGCCCCACACAAGAATTCAGCCTTTTCCTGCCTGGGCCCATCAGCCTCGACTTTCCGACAGCTGGCTGATGGTTGGTCAATGTGGTCTGCTGGCCCAAGGCCATGTCCAGTGCTGAGCATGGGGACTGGCTCGGCATATGCCTACGGAAAGACCCAGTGGACATCTCGGCCATGGCCTTGACCCTGGCAGCATCTCCAGTGTTGTGTGCATGTGCCGGTGTGGCAAGGACCCTACTTTGTCTGCCCACCCCCCGCCCCCACTCCAGCTCCTTGCATGAATAGATGCTCCATCCCATGGGGTGAAGGAATTGCAGGGAAGGAAGACACTTTTCCCTACCCTCAACGTTCTCTTCAATGATCTAACAATCACATAGACATGAGACCGATTAGCAACCGAAAATAAGCAAATGTAATTACATACATATGTATGGAACCCCGCATACATGAGAGAGTCAGAGACACACACACTCTGCTCCCCATGCACGCCCTGCCCCATAGATAAATCAAAAGAGGTTCCCTCTGGTAATCTCTTATGAGGAGCAAGGCCCCTCCCTAATCCAAGTTCTACTAGGTAGTTCAAGGTGGGCAGAAGTTTCTCTTGAGTCTGTGGCTAACGTGTCTTTACCTCAAAACAATCTGCGTACCACAGAGACACATCTTGGGGTGGCTCATGCTGAACCCTCACAGAATCTAACATGGAAGATGTGGTAGGAAAGCCCTGGGTCTGAATTCCAGTTCTGCACCTAACACACTGCCTGATGGGTCGGCAGCTTAGTCTCTGAGCCTCAATATCCAGAGCACGTGTGGGTGGCCCCCAGCTTGGGGGGTGGAGGGAGGAGCCTCTTGGCGGCCAGGCCCTTCACCAACTCCCAAGGTGTTGAGGGATGTGAGTCATTCTTAACCAAATGCACTTCCTCCGGTGGGGGAGCGGGAGGGGGGAGCAGCAGGAGTGCCACTTTCAGGTGCCACTTAAATTCCATTCTGGTCAGCAGCTGCTGACGGCAGGTGACTTACTCTTCCCTCAGCTCCAGGGTAGCAGCTACTGGTATGGCTGCTGGATAACCCTCCCACATCTACTCCAAGGGGCAGCGAGTCATTTCCCATTTTTACAAAAAAATGAAGACAAAGGAAGTCAATAACTTGCCTGAAGGTATGCGTACAATCCAAGTGACTCACTGGATGGAGAAGAGACCAAAACCACACAAAAACAACACAGAATCTCAATCAACATCCTCAAGGAACATCAGCTGCTGTCATCAAAGCAGCGAATTCAAAACTGAGAGGCCATGGACAAGACCTTCCATAAACCCTAATAACGGTGAATGAGACTTTAATGAAGATCTAGCATCCAGCACAATGCTAAGTGGAAAAGTCACAAAGACAGTCTGACAGTTTTATAAAGGAAAAATGTATATGGCAAGAAAGACAAAAGAAATATTCAAGGATGGTAGCTTCTAAATCGTGCAATTATGGGTGGCTTTTATTTCCTTTTGGAGGTTATATTTCTTAAAAAAAACAACTTTATCATTTTTAATACATCTTTATTGATTTTAGAAAGAAAGGGAAAGAGAGACAGAAACATCAATGATGAGAGAAATCGAGCCTGCAAACTGGGCATGTGCCCTTGACCGAAATCGAACCCCGAACCTTCAGTCCACAGACTGACGCTCTATCCACTGAGCCAAACCAGCTAGGGCTAATCCTTTTACAATAAAAAAATTTTAAACATTTAAAAAACAAAGCAGAAGTTACTCATATAAATCAGAGTGACTGTGAATGTATAAAATTAATGGCCAATTCTTCAATTAATTATATCTGTAAGTAAAATATGGAAATTTTATAATTAGTAAATATTTGTTAACATTTTTTAAAGCAGGCTAGAGCCCCACAGTAGAGACACAGGACATCATGGAGCCTGGGAGGAAGGTCAAGTACAATGGGTAGAACTAGTGACCACCCAGGAGAGGTCCCATATGGATTCGGATCCCCCAGCCTCAAAAGTCCTGGTACTTGTCTTCTGAGGGATGTCTCATAACCGTACTGACATTCGCCGTTTCAGTGACAAGTACATATAATCAAAATGACGGTAATATTTGCAATGCACAGGCCTGCTTCTCCTATTGCAATAGTCACTCAGCTCTAAGACAGTGGCATGTCTGTCCTGTTATGACTGTGCCGCTAGCACCTGACACAGAGCCTGACATGGACTACGGCTCCATAAGTACTTGTTGAATAAACGAATGTCAAAAGGATGTCAGAGAACAAGGTGAGAGGCAGGTTACCCAGCCCACAGTGGGATAGGAGTTGGTGGAGTGACCTTTAGCCTTACACCATGTTCCCTCACATGTCCATCATGGTAACCACCACCAGCTGGCACAGACCACAGTCAGTGCTATGTGTGGGATGGGGGGCAAGAATCATGGCATAAAAGGGGTGGTGGGAGAGAAAAGGTCCCCATCACCCAGGCTCTTACTAAGAGAGAGTAATCTAAGTGAAAAAATGCCCCAAGCTGCCTACCTGGGCAGTGGTGCCCATGAGAGTCCAACGCCTGCACATGAACCCGTGTCACTCCAGCTCTGTGACCAGCAGCTCCCTGTGGCAGGGCCTCCCCTCCTTCTCTGAGCCTCTCCTCCCCACCCCACCCCCAGAAGCTAGCCTTGCTGGTTTCTCTGCATCCTGACCCTACCCCAACCCAGCTATTCCAATTCTAAGAACCTCTTTCGTATTAAGCCACCCAATTAGCCCCCACTGACCTCAACTCTCTGCAGCTATCTGAGCAGCCAGGCGTTAAATCGCAGATCCAAGAGTGGAAATTGACTTTGTGTCCACCGTGGCTGTGGATGCTGTCACCATTAGATGGAGAGCCAGCGAGGAAGTCCTCATTCGTTAAGACAGCCTGCTGGAGCCACTCGGGACTGAGGAAGGCCTTGACTCTACAACTCACAGAGATCTTGAAGATTTTACTCCTTTCAAGGATATACTATAGCTCACGCGATGACCTAAAATGTATTTATCCACTCACCTCACCCAGGCTTGCTTGGCGATCCCCTCAGGTGGGGCCTGCTCTGATTTATAACTAGCACATCACCTGCTCTGAAACGATGCTCCAACACCCCAGGTCCCCACACGGCCTCTCCTTGGATCTGGTTTGCTAAGTGGTGGGTATGTTTCCTGAGAATGATAAGCTCAGCCACTCATGGCCATTGTCCTTACTGTCTTCAGTGCCTTTGAACCCCTTTCCCCCCAAAAGTTTCTTCCTTTCTGGTTTCTCAGGCCTCACAGTGAATATCACATCTGAGGGCTTTCCAGACCACCCTTTGTCGCATGTCCTTGTCTTCCTGAGTCCCTTTCTCAGGACTTACCCAGCTGAGGTCATCTGGCCTACTGCCTGCTGCCCTGTGCTAGCTCGCCACTGGCAGCACTGGGTCTAGCTCACTTGTGTCCCCAGGTCCAAGGTCGGTGGTGGCACACAGGAAACGTGCATTAACTATGGGCTGGAGAGAGGGACATGCCCATTGGCCGAACAATTGGTTGCAGGTCAGATAAGACACTGGACCATAGGGCTGGAGAGTCCCGTCAAGGAAGCTCTGATCACAAGTGAGTGGATGAGGCCCCCGGGACAAGAGAGGCAGGCTGAGTCAAGTTCCCCAAGGTTACTGACCTGCTGACTCGATAGGGACAGGAAAAATCCCCGAATCCGCTCAGCATGTGTGTCCTGGAGTGTCTAGGCAGGGGCCAAGCAGAATCTCTATCAGAACCTAACACTGGCCAGATGACTGCACTGCCATCATGACCACCACCAACAAGAAACATGAAGCAACAATACATTAGGATGTACCTTCCCCAAGGCCAGAGCCCCTGCTTCTTATCTGCTAAATCCCCAACATCTGGACCAGGGCCAGCACATAATAGCTAGGCACTTCTGTCAATATCTTTTGAACAACTTATTCTTTTATTAAGTGACTTCTGCATGGTAAGTACTTTTTATACAAAGTCCACTGGTTCTTCCAATCAACCTTGTACAGCCAGGACCCCTATCATTACCCCAGAAAGGTGAAGTCAGATGCCCAACCATCAGGGGAGGGCAGGGCAAGGCCTTGAACCCGGGGGGTCAGACCCCCCCGGTGCCTAGCTCCCTGACTACAGACAGCATGCCTCCTGCAAAGCCAAACAGTAATAATGACACCATCAACCAAGCCCTGCCCTGTGCCAAATGGAGAACCACTGTGGTCACAGTAATCCTCTCAACAGCCCTCTACATTCCACGGAGAAAGCAACTGTGGCCCAGCAAGCGACATCTCCCGGAGTGGCGTCTGCAGCCAACAGCAAGTATTGTTCAGCTCTGAAGTACCGGCTTCTTGGGGCTGGGCCAGATAGCAGTCCCATGGCCGGGAAAGGTTGTTGTGGAAGTTGGGGCCATTTACTATAAAAACCAGGCTGCTCTCACAAATACTGCACGCCACCCTTGTTCCTGCCACAGGAAGTTCCTATGCCAGCAAGACAAGGACCTCATTCCCGTCAGCCCCGCCTCTGGCACAGGACTCCAGCGGGTCCATTCTCTCTGGCCTCCCTTTGCCCACCTGTTCAACCACATGCCTGGGCTCCAAAGTTTTAGGAATCTAAAGTCTTATCACTCGTTTGAAATTAAGGAGATATTAATGTGATGTGATGCTTTCACAGCTGTCTACAGTTTACAAAACACTTTTCCATTGATTATCTCATCTATCCAACAACCTTGCAGTAGAACTAACAGCCTCACCTTTCTGGGAAGAGACTGTGAGTGACTCAAGAGAGTGTAGGTGAGTTGGTCAAGGTCCCACAGTGGGTAGGTGGCAGGATGAGGATTAGATTCTTACCCTAATCCCCATGGGTTTTCTCCTCCACGCTTGGCTGCCAGTTGGGGAGGATGGAGCTTGAGAAAGTCCCAGGGTATTGTGAGGGAATATTGGGGAAAACGAGTCAGTTAGGAAAGAATTAACGGCAAAATAGGTAATTCATTGGAGAGGAAACAAAAACTCCAAAGAGATACCAGATTGACAAAGATCAAAAAAATTTCAATACCATTCTGTGTTGGTGAAGGTGGGAGGAAGCAAGCATTTCGTATTCGTTTCTTCGGGAATGTAAAACTGATGTAATTTCATGACGGGGAACGTGGGGCAATAGTCATCATAATTTTAAACGCACCCACCGGTTAACAGGGCAATTCCTCTCTGTGGTATTTACCCTGTACATCCGCTCACACGCAGACAAAACGACACTCAAAAGATATTCATGCAGACTACTAGTAATACGGAATAACCTAAATTCCCGACAGAGGACTGGCTAAAAGAACTACAGTCGAGCCAAAAAATGAAGTGGAACTCTCTTTCAATACTAGTATGAAACGATCTTTAAGATATGTGATGAGGAAAAAAGCAATTGGCACAGCAATGTTTTTAGTTTACTACCATTTGTGTAAAATTGGAGGCAGGATGTCAGACCATATATATAAAACACTCTACCAGCAAGAGTGTTTATCTTGGCCTATACATATTAACAAATGTGTATATATATATATGTGTGTGTGTGTGTGTGTGTGTGTGTGTGTGTGTGTGTGTGTGTATACATACACACACACATACACACTGGTGTCTGCATGGTTTATCTCTGGAAGAACATGTTAGAAATTGACAGCAGGGTTGCTCTGGGGATAGGAACACAAGAATGCGAGAGGGGACTTCTATTTGTAACTTTTACACAGGCTTCCATTTGTACTTTTACAATGGTTTTCAAGAAGGATCATGTATTACATGTTCAAAATAAATACAAAAACAAGTGTATTGTCTCTTGCCCACTGAACAACAATGCATGTTGAAGCTAGTATGAGAATTAACTTGTTAGGTAGCTGGCTCTTCTGGGGGTGTGCTCTGCATGACCCTGCCCCCCAAATCTCTTCCCCTTGGGTTGGCTCCAATGGCAGCCTGAATCACAAGGTGGATCAGTTAACACTTCAAACAGCCTGGATGAGTAATAGATTCTAAATCAGGAAGCCTGAGTTTGAAAGCCTTCTCTATCAGCAAGAGTGTTTATCTTGGCCTGTACATATTAACAAATGTATATATGTATAGACGATGGCGGTACACACACAGTGTGTGGAATAGACGCCAAATCTCGGGGGTGATTAAATTCTGGGGTATAATGGTGATCGGTCACAGGAAATGCTTAGAGGTGATCAGATCGTGTTCAAGCCAGATACTCAGCAGCAGTCTGTGGTGGTCGCAGGCTGGCTATGTCCTAGCGCGGCCTTCCCCCTGTTTATAACTACAACTTGCAGATAGCTCTGAAACCCGTGATTCGTGCATCCTCACAGCAAGGCAGGGATGGTTCACATTTCATGAAGAGGAAGGAAGGCTGGAGCAGGTCACAGGGTGACAGGGTGAGCAGCAGTAAAACCAGGACTGCAGCCTAGGCTTGCTCCCTCTCAAGGTCACAGGCAGAAATGAGCCTACAAATGATCTCTGGGAAACAGAGAAGTGTGTCCAAGGAGGGAAACATGGCTGGACATGCTTGATGGGACCTATGTTACTTAAAAAAAAAAAGGCACTGCTTTTGACTGATTAATTCTCGGTGCTAGATTATTAGTTTGTTTGGTTTTTTTTTTTGTCTGTTTGTTTCATTTTTTTCCAAGTTGTATTCTCTGGAATTGCAGTAAATTAACACTTGCCACTTTTGTAATAAGAAAATACAACATATATAAAAGTTTTAAAAAGCAGATAATCAAACATTCAATTCAAAGGTGGTCTCACTTTCTCTAAGTTAGTTCTTAACACTGGACTTTTTTTAAAATTATTACTTAACATTTTTATTTAAAAAGATTTTTAATATTGATTTAAAAATATAAATTTGTTGAACAACCAACAAAATATATAATCAAAAAGGAATTTAAGACAATCAGTTATTTCTCCAAAACACTTTGGGGTTAATGGTGAACTATGAAGCAATTAAGCAAATGTCTGAGTTATAGCAATAGACAATTTTTGTTTTAAATCCCATAATTTTTAGCTTCCCTTAAACCCTGACAAAGCTGCTTTTAAATTAACTTGCTCTGCAAGGCTCAGAGCAGAGCTTCTCCTGGCTGTAGGTAGATCCTGTCTCCAGGCTGAAGCAGGGCCAGGCCGCCTGCGGGCACCCAGGGCACCCACCATGTGCACATGGCCCTGCCCATCAGTCCCGCCTGTCACCTAATCCATCGGCTGCAAAATGCGGCAGCTGGTGAGGGCCGGAGGGAGTTAGGTAGCTCTGGTGTTGAATTGCCTATTGGCCACATGGTATGGTAAGTATGGCCGCTGTTTTTCCACTTGATGTGAGCTTTCTTTAAATAATTGCAGGCCTCGAGGTTGAGCCAGCAGCGGCTCTGCTGGGTCTGGAGCCCAAGAACCGCCATCCTGAGCCTCCAAGAGCACCCAAGGCCAGGACTATAGACCCTGGGCTATCTGCGAATTCTCCGACACCTTGCCTCCCCTATTAAAATAGGTTTTAGCTGAAACAGAGAGCTAAAAGGCAGCTTTCCAGATTTAAAAAAAAAAAAAGTCCAAGATGAATAAAACAGTATGGTGGGAAAAAGGAAGAAATGAATTTTAGATAGAATCTATCAGTAGAGGATTTTGAATAATTGGCTCCTTGGAAAAAAAAAAATCTGGCCTGCAGTTCCTTATTTTCACCCAATCTTTCCACCCCCATGAGTGACTTATCCAAATGTTCCGTGATTCACTGGGGAGGTTGGAAATCGGGGATTCTCTCGCCTGGAGTTCCTCCTCCGTTCCACCTTCTCCTCCTTCCAAACCCACTCATTTAAGGCACATGATCCCATGACAGATTTCTTCCAACTTGAAGTTCAAAGAGAAGTCAGTACCTATCACCAGGGCAGGGGATGTAATGGGGGAGTTCAGAACCTGCAACTGGCTTTGCACACTGGATGTAGGGAAACCATGTGCCCTGTTCCAGATGTGACAGTTCCCTCGCTCCTCCGGTCTTCAGTAACCAACTTCCTCCCTCTCTATCCACGACCTGGCGGTTCTGCCCCAAGCAGAATTTAAAAAGTAAGAGACAGCCCCCACGAGAGTGAAATAATGAATCACAGCATGGCAGAGATGGCAGGGATGGCAGGGATAGCAGGGATGGCAGAGATGGCAGAGATGGCAGAGATGGCAGGGATGAGAGAGATGGGGAAACTCAAGTCCAGAGAGGGGGCCAGATTTGTCTAAGATCACACAGCAAAGGGGGACAGGCAGGACCTGAACCCAGACTCCCAGGTACAATACTTTCACCATCACCAGTGCAGCTACAAAATTCTCTCAACAAGACTTTTCTCTTCCCAACTCTAATGTCAAGGGGAATCTATGGAGGTCACACTCTTCTGGGGGAGTTGGAACTATTGCAAAACCACACAATAGAAGGATGTTGCAACTCCAAAAAGACTGGGATCATTGCTCTAAGGAGATAATCCTGGGAACTCGGTCTAGACAAGGCACAGACATGAATGGCTCGAGGGGCTCCGGTCAGAACCGATCCCATCCCTCCTCCAACAGGTGGACTTGGTGGGTCACAAGTCCACATTCCCGTCAAGTCCCTGCAACAGTGAGCTTATTGGGCAAACACTTCAATATCCCTGGGCCACAGTTTCTTCATCTGAAACATGAAAATGAAAACCCCCGGGAGGATGTGAACCATGGGTGTGAAAATGCTCTGAATTTCACAATCACGTGCTAACGGGATAACAGGAGTAACAATAATTATAATTATGGTAATAATTATGATTGCATTTATTGAGGGTTTACTCTGTAGAGCTACTAACCTTCTTGCGTACTTGGTGGTTGTATGGACCTGCCCCTACCAACCAAAAGGTATGCGAGACTGCAGCTTTATTGGGCAAAGGACTTCAGTCAGGACTGCAGGTGGGAAGCTGGGCCCCAGCCTTGCACCTCCACTCCACGCCGAGGGCCTGGGTTCGAGCTGCCCAGATAGCAGGGTGATATCACTCATTCCATGCTGCCTATGAGAACTGGGCAAAATCTAGTCACTGTCAAAGTCACCCTCCCCAAGATTTCCCCACTCCCCCAGAGCCGCCTCCAGCTAGATTCTTGGGCTGGAAATCCTGGTGCTCCTGCTGGTGACTCTTCCGAGCACTTAGTGTATCTGTTTGTTCTTCATCCTCACGGGAGTCTCCTCCAGCTCATGTCTCCCCCCAGTCATCGCTGCTCATTCACCAACCACAGGCCGTGCTGGGCCTTATGACAGGCTGGTCTCTGCCCTTCCCCATCGTGTCAGCAGCTCCTGCTCATCCCTCCTACTCTTTCTGCTACCGACATGTCTGGACACCCCCTCTGCACTGGCCACCCTAAAAGCCGCTGCAGATCTGTTCTTCCCAGGACAGGGAATGGGCCTTGTTCAAATTTGCAATCCTAGCTTTCCTCCCAGAGGGAAGGATTGCTGCATGGATGGAAAAAGAGGCATCCAATGAGAATCCGGGGTCTGTAACCCATGGGGTCTTCCAGTTTCCTGCAACAAATCACTACTATTGTTAATAACACGCAGGCACTGCACTAGGCTCTTCAGACAATGTATCTTCTTGTCGTTTCACCCACCCTGTGAAATAAATACACATTATTATCCCATTTCACAGGGGAGGAAACTGAGGCCCCGGCAAATTGAAGGACATGCCGTGATTCATTCAGCGGCTACATGGCAGACCCTGCCTGCCTCAGAGCTCTGGTCTTCATCCCTGTTGTAGTCTGCCTCCCACGAACCCTCAAAATCCAGCCCTCGCTGAGTCTATCACCGGGAACGGGCTGACACGGCTCCTGCTCGGATGGTCCCCCAACTGGATCACTGAATATTTGCAGTGAGGTCATCTGAGCGAAGGAGGTCTTTTCTTGTCATTCTGGGGTGGATTCCAAATCCCCCTCCTCCCTCTCATGCTTTTCACCACATCCTCCACCCACCATGCTCTTCTCACGACTTAATTCACTAATCTGGGCCTAATTCCGCTCTGGGGAGAGGGCCTCTCCCTTTTTAGGCTCACTGTAGTGCCCAGCCTCCAGACCACCACCACCTGCACCCCCAGAGGTGGAAGACTGCCATATTCCCGCGGAGCACTGGTCCACAAAGTGCAAGCCAGGCAGCCACACCCTCAGCCACGAGGACAAAGAGCAAGTGCTGGAGAAGCCTGGACGGCACTCGCGCTGCTGAGGCTGCTGAGCAGGTACCCGTGGCTGCACCCACAGGACAGGGAGGAGCCGCTGCCCAACCCTACGGAGAAAGTGGTGTGAGGTCAACAGGGCACTGGGGCATGGCTCCTTAGGGCAAGGCCCTAGTCACACCAGCCTGCAAGGTCCCTGGGAGCTTCTGCATGGCTTGGTCAGCAAAGGAGCTAAATCCCAAGCCCACCACTCACCCTCTGAGCCCCAGGACCCTCATCTGAAGATGAGGGGCTAATGTATTTATCTCCTGGGTTTGTTGGAAGTGAGCTCAGCACAGTGGCCAGGACAGATTGAGAGCTCAACCAAAACTGAATGAACTCATTCATTCAAGAAACATCCAGCAAACACCAACCATGTACCAGGCCCTAGTCTCGGCCCTGGGGATAATGGGGAGCCAGACAGGCAAGCCCAGTTGTCATAGAGCTTCCGTTCCCACAGGGGCAACGGGTAATCAAATGAGGAACAAATTCATAAACAAGAAAGTGTCTGGGAGAGGTACAGGCCTTAAAGAAGACAAGCAGGTACTAGATAGAAGTGGACAGAGCGGGGTGGGGGTGGGGGGTGAGGAGAGGCCTCTCTGAGGCGATGATGTCTCAGCAGATGTGGAGGTGAAGGAGCAGCAGGCCATGGTGCAGCCCCATATTCCCAGAAGAGAAACAGCGAGTACACTAGTTCTTGAACTACTTCTATTATCACTGAAGCGATGTCCTGCCCATTGAGCGAAAGCGGAACATAGCTGGTCAAACAGCAAACTGGGCATCAGGATAAGTGGGTTCTAATCCCCTTGCCTTGCTTTCCCTAAACCGCTCAACAGCCTGGGGCATGGGGCACCTTCTGATCTCTAAGGGTCCCGATAAATAAAATGATCTCTGATCTGAGCGTCCACAGATGGCTTGCATTCCCCCAGGTTCCCTCCTTTCCCCCTCTTCCAACCCACTCACCTCTGAAGTCATTGTGATCCCACCCCTACCACCACCTCCTGAGTTGTCCCACAAGCAGATACATGGCTGAGGATCAAAGAGATCGAGATACAGGGATAAAGACAAATATTTGAAAAGTGGTCCACTTCAGGATCTGATCAGATCCTCCCCTGGGCCTCCATGTTTCCATCTAGAGAATGGGAATGTTTGTCTCTTCCTGCCTACAATGCAAGATTGATGTGAAGACCAAATGGATATGCCAGCTAAGGAAGGCACCCTGCTTTACACAGGCCTTATACAGATAGGGAGGGCATGGTCATCTGTATCCAAAGTGCTACCCTGTAATCTGGACAAAGGCAGGAAGGACAGAGGGAGGAGGGGACCAACCAAGTTAATGTCAGACACTCTACAAATAGTACCTGCTTGTTTAGGACCAAAACAGGGGCACCATGAGAGGGAGCTTCCTGAAAACAAAGAAGCTTAGGGCCTGGTCTCAAAGTTTCTCTCAATCAGTAAGTCTGGCCCCAAGGTAGAACTATTGTTTTGAAACTACATCCTTGATTCTGATAGGCACTCATGGTTGACAACCACTGACTAGTTCTACCAACGGAAGGAAGGTAGGACCTATTATGATTCCCACTTAGTAGCCGACTAACAAGAGCACAGAGCAGCTGTCTCACTCCGTGGATCACACAGCGATTAAGTCATAAAGCTAATATTTGAACCAGATAGTCGGTGCTCATTAATCACTTAGCAACATGGTTATTTGAAGCCAGTCAGCGTTTTTAAAAATTGATTTGAGAGAGAGAAACACTGATTTTGTTGTTCCACTTATTTATGCATTCATTGGTTGATTCTTGTACGTGCCCTGACTGGGGATCAAATCTGAAACCGTGGCATACGAGGATGGTGCTCTAACCAGCTGAGCTACCCAATCAGCATTTGCCACATACTTTTTCTACCACCTCGTGCAACCTTGGAAATACAAAAGACAACCACTCACATTAGGAGACAGCATTCACTTTCGAAGAAACTTTTTATAGCTACACCAACTCCTAAATCATCTGAAATTCTCAAGGAATAATGTGTTCTTGCAATAGCTAAGTTTATAGCTAACCATGAAGCTTTTCCTGTTTTTAATAGACCTCCTATTTCAGACGACAATACCCAAATGTATGTCACTCTTCCTTGCTTCCTTGCACAGAGAACACCAAACAGAATACACCTTTCCTTGGGGATGACACGCTGTCGAGGGCCCATTCGCTCTGTACTTGCACAAAGTAAGGTACTCAAGAGCAAGGGGCCTCCTTGCCCCTTCACTTAAAGGACCCAAAGGGCCTTTGTTGCCACAGTTCACGTGTTTCTGACCCTAGTGCCTGCAGAGACACACACTAACAGAACTAACCTGCTGATTCCAATGTCAGGCTTGTAAGAATTATGCCTAAACTAAGAGCTAATTGGTCCTAAGCAGAAAGGGTGAGGGGTGATCAGATGTGGGAGGACCTGAGTCTTAAAGGGAAAGATTGGTATGGCATGGAGTTCATCCTCTTGGGCTGGAGAGTGGGTCACTGGTCTCAAGTGCTCTCTCACCCCTTTACCTCCCTGGATCCCCCCTTTCTTCCTCTAGAGTGGAGGCCAGCCTGCCCAGTCCCGCTGGAACCAGCCACTGGGCAATGGGCATGAGCCCAGTGTAAGGTGCTGGTGACAATCTCTTTGGAAGGTATAGGGCTATTTGACCAGATGCCTCCCTGCAGATATTGAGACTCTGGAAGCTCTGAGCTCCTCCCCAGTTGGGTCTGAGCAACGCCCTACAACAGATTGGATTCCTAACAGTGGTTTAACATTCCACAAAAACCTGCTTGCTGGAAATATGTTCTGATAGATGG
>JAAGEH010000434.1:16855734-16911417 GCA_011751065.1 Lasiurus cinereus
GGGCTTTACACCCATTTTGTCATCTGATGTCCACTGACTCCCTGCAACCATCTCATAAGGGAAGTAATATTTATCTTTACCTTTACAGATGAGGAAAGAGACACTCAGAGAGGTATTGGGACCCACCAAAGTCTCCCAGCCAACCATCTGTAGAACCAGGCCTCAAACCCAGGCAGGCTGACTTCAAAGTGAGTGCATGGTATGCAGCTGTGCCCAGAAGTGAGCGAGAAGGTGTCACCAAAACAACAGGTTGGGAGCTGGGGCTTGCAGGATGATGGACATGGTGGGGATGGAGACAGAGCACACAGAAAAGGAGATTGAGCCGAGGCTTCCAGGAAGAAAATTCATAATCCTGTGTGGACCTGGATCCCAAAGGGAAAGCACACAACTGAGGATAAAGGTGAGGGCCTAACTCTCCAACTTCAAGAACCTGAAGGCCCTTGAACATCAGGTTTACTTTAAAAACTTTAACTTAATCTAACTTAAAAGCAATGGGGAGCCATGGGTGATGTGTGAGCAAGGGAGTGACATTAGACATGTACTCTAAGAGAACTGATCTACCATCAGGGCCAAGGACAAGTAGAAGAGGATAAAGTCTAGCGTGGCCAAGACCTGTTTGGTAGTAATTGCAGGAATCTAGTTATGAATGGGCAAGGACCTAGACCAGAAGAGGGGGAGAAAAACAGGAAGTTCAGTCCATCAACTGCGATCTTACATCAACTGTGTGTCCATAGGATGAATGTGAGGTGTTGACTACCTTGGAGGAGAGATAGTAAACCACTCTGCTCATTATCTTTGAAATGACTTTATTTGGGTTTTCTTCACCCTCATATAACAAGAATTATGCTTCCCATTTTTTACATCAAAAAAAAAAAAAAAAGATTGAATGGGCCAGCTGGGGTGGCTCAGTGGATTGAGCATGGACTCATGCACCAAGATGTCAGTGGTTCAATTCCCGGGTTATGGGCTCAATCCCCAGTGGGAGGTATGCAGGAGACAGGTGATCAATGTTCCTCTCACATCAATGTTTCTCTCTCTCCCTCTCCCTTTCTCTCTCTCAAACCAACAAAAATATTAAAAAAAAAAAAAAAAGACTGGATGGGAGTTAGCTCTACTAGATGCTGCCCTTCTAAAGTGCTTCAAAGAGAGAATGCCAAGTTTGCCGAGTAGCAGCCAGATGCTCATTTTATAGACATTACCTAATGCCCAACCCTGACAGTTAGGGCCTACCAGCCCCATGTCACAAATTGAGAAACTGAGGCCTAGAGAAGCAGATTTCTGAGTTCTGTCTTCACTCTATCTACTGTGCCTCCATTTGCTCAAGGTGCTGGAAGTACAATGAAGACAGAAATAGAAAGCGGTCCCTATGTTCACAGAGCTTGGAATCAAGCAGTCCGGAAACCTCACCCATTGGTCCTGCTTCTCCTACTTCCTCTACAGGTAGTGTAGGTAGAGGGTCATCAGCTGGTCAGTGAGTTCTCTGAGACCACAATCCTCATCCATTTAATGGGGAGATAACTCCTACTCTTTGTAGAATATTTATGAGAATGAAGCATAACGATGCACATTGAAAGTTCCACAGAGTGCATGGCATCTAGAGGATGCTCAATAAATGTCGTTGCAGATGATGATAGTGATGAAGTGTTACCTGCAAAGCTCTTGCTATGGTCTAAGTTCTAAGCCCAGGCCCCCATCTGCAAGGCTGCTTCTGACCCACAGCAGTATCCTATGATTCCAGAGAGAAGGAAATGGGTGACTTGCATCCAGGTAATGGGGGAGCTTCTGACTGGCTTGCAGCAGCTGGGAGAGGATGGCCCCAAGGGGAAGGGGAAATATGAGCCCCCGGGGCCCAGTTGCTGGGCTATTGCCTTTCCTGGGTTCATAGGCATCCTGATCATTAGCAGCAGTAAGAGAGCCCCTGGGAAAGTGGCCTCTGGGCTTCTCATAAAGCCAGCAAACATGTCCCTTTCTGGGCTCAGGTGAAGAAGTTACTCCCCCTGATCTTGCGCAGGTGAAGGGTGGAAAAAGGCACCCAACAAAGGCTGCAACTTCAACTTGGTCCTACAGATGGCTAGGCTAGAACTTGGACTTGGAAAAGAAACTATTCCAGACCTTGAAAGTGAACTTTAACCCATTTTTTTCAATGCTCCATGTGGTTGGGGGACCCCTTCTGGGAGCTCCGATCCAGTTTTAGAACGAGGGGAAAGGATATCAATTGAAAAATGGGCCAAGTTTTTACAAACACAGCATTTTACAGAACAGAACCATAAATGACCTATAATCATATGGGGAAAAGGTTGAACATCACAAGTAATCAAAAAAATACACATTAAAACAGTAAGGGTGACAGAATTTATTGATGAACAGACTGGTTAAAATGAAAATACCAAGAGTTATCTGAGAATGGTGAACCAGGCATTCCCACACAATGCTGGTAAGCGTGTAAATCAGCACAATCTTTCTAGAAAGCAATCCAGAAATGTGTTTACCAAATGCCTGCACAGTTCCTTTGACAGAGTAATTTCACTTCTAGGAATGTAAATGAAGGAAAGAAGACATATGCAAAGACATTCATTTCAGCATGGCTTACAATAGCAAAAACATAAAAAGAGCTTAAATGTCTAACAATAAAGGACTGATTAAATACATCTCGGTTCAACCCTCAAAGGAATACTATATAACCATTAAGATATCACGATAGTAAGTAGGATATTTATTATTGAGGAAAGGTAGTCACAGTATACTGTTTGGAAGACGCGGGGGGGAGGGGGAAAGAAAGCAAGTTATGACAGTGTGATTCCAAGTTACAATTAGTATATAAAAGAATGACTCCATTTTTCTACAAAGATATCACCAACAGGAATCAAGAGGAAAGAAAAAAAGTCTGGAAGTATACATTAAAAATAACAGTGATTATCTTTGGGTAAGATTATCTGTTTTCAATTTCTTTCTCTAGGCTTGCCAATATTTTCTACGAATTCTACAGTTATGCCGAAACCGGTTTGGCTCAGCGGATAGAGCGTTAGCCTGCGGACTGAAGGGTCCCGGGTTCAATTCCGGTCGGGGGCATGCAAATCCCCAGTGGGGGGTGTGCAGGAGGCAGCTGATAGATGTTTCTCTCTCATCGATGTTTCTAACTCTCTGTCCCTCTCCCTTCCTCTCTGTGAAAAAAAATCAATAAAATTTATATTAAAAAAAATTCTGCAGTTAAGTATTTTCAAAGGATAAGGGGTTGGACCATAGGATTTATAAAGTCGCTGCTGCCAACTCTGACCTTTCGGACATATATGGTTGATATCCCAAGCGACTTCTAACAGCCCATATTTAGTGTGGGCTTACGGTGTGGCCTTTGGAGCCTAAGTCCTGGCCCACAGCTGCAGCCCTCTGCATTCCTCTCTCGCCACACTCGATGCCCAGCTGTCTCCCCGGCCAGCCTGCGAGCTTCCCCTGAAATCCGTGCGCCTCGCCAAGGGCTGAGCAAAGGCACTCAGCACAGTGACAGGTGCCATGGGGGCACAAAGAGATGAAAGGCACAGCTCCTCTAGAATCTTACTGGGACACAGGACTCCAAGCAAAGAGCCTGGTGGCAGAACACAAACTCAGAAAACCGGAGGGAAGAGAAAGAAAGCAGGGCAAGCCAGGCGGGGAGGGCCTGCGTGGCGAAGAGGCCATGCAGGGCGGGTGGAGGAGGGCATGGCAGGCAAGGGGCACAGCCTGAGCAAAGGTGAAGCCAACCCAAAGTCCTCTGGAATACATGTCCCAAACCTTTCCAAGAAACTTTCACAACGCTTGGCCCGCTGGATTTCTGAACTTTGGCCCGAATGAGTAAAAGCTGCCTCCTAAAACACAGCTCTTCCCCTCTGTCGAACCCTGGATTAGCCACCAAATCCAGCTTAAGTCTTTTGGATTAAAGACAACACGTATATTCCCTTTTTCTTCACTTTCCCCACCCCTCCCGATGGGAGAAGGGGATGAGGGAGAGGAAGGGCCTGGGGAGGAAAGAGAAGTACAGAAACCAGACATCTCACATGCAAGGAGTGCTCACCCCCCAACCCCCACCACCTCCCCCACCAGGCAGCCTTTTGCTTCTCTTACCCACACCAGTAGCCCCATTTGACAGATGGAGAAAAGGAGGCTCCCAGGGTTCAAAGGGCTTGCTCCAGGGTCACCCAGCCAGAGAGTGGGGAAGGCGACTCCACTCAGGCCTTCTGACTCCAAGTCCAGTGCTATTTCGAGGTAACACACAGGACCTGGAGTCAGGAGCCCTGGGTGGCTCTGGCACCCACTGGCTGCGTGGTCCTGCACAAGCTTGCTCACTCCTCACAGCCTCGATCCCCAACTGCAAAATGAGGAGGCTGGCGCTGGCACGCCCCGGGCCTCTGCTGCCCAGCTTCCCTAAGCCTTCTAGGGACGGGCTTGCAAAGCTCTCCCTATCGATTACATTTCCCAAGTTGGGCCGACCGGGATCGCCAGAAGATCCTCGGCCTGTCACGTGGCCACATAAAAAAAGCCAACGTCCCAGATTAACTTCCACTGCACTTCGGCCGGCTGACACCCGATTACCCCACTTTCTGGTTTTCCTGGGGTGAACTATCCCTGCGACTGGCGAGGCCCCGCTGGGGCGGGCTCACAGGGCAAATCATTAATTACGGGTGGAACCAAAGAACGCCCGAGAGGGGAGTTAAACCCGGGGGCCGGGTCCCAAACGGCCAGGGCTTGCCCCGGGCCCCCTGAACAGGGCTCCGGCTCCTCCAGGCGCTCTGCACCCGCGTCTCCTCAGTCCAGAGGCTCGGACGCGCTCCCGGGCGGCGGGGCGGCGGCGGCGGCGGAGCGGCGGGCAGGGCTTTGCCAGGGGCCGGCAGCTCGGTCCCGCCCGCCCCTGGTCCCCGTGGCCCCCCGGGGTCCGCGCGGGGCGGGAGGCCAGGGCAGCCGGGGTGGCGGGCGCTGGCGCTGGGCTCCGCCGTCCGCGAAGAAGACCGGGCTCGGCGGCGCTCCGGGCGTGTGCGGGCGCGGGGGCCGCCGCCGAAGCTCCGCTGCGGCTTCGTCAGAGGGAAGGTACGCGCCCGGCGCGCGCGGCGTGTGCGCACACACACACACACACACACACACACACACGGCGTGTGCACACACACACACACACACACACGGCGTGTGCACACACACACACACACACACACACGGCGTGTGCACACACACACACACACACACACACACACACACCCGCGCGCAGCCCCCTCCGCGCACACTGCCCCGCGCCCGGGGGAGCGCGGTCCCCCGTCACCCGCCCGCCTCGGCCCGACCAGAGCCCACCCCGGCGCACCCGCCACCGACCACGAGGCCCCGCGCGCGGCTCCCTGACGCAGGGGGGACGTCTTCCAGGGGCGCGGGCTGGCCTCCTCCGGCGCGTGGCGGGCTTCCTCGCGGCGACCCCCCGCCGCCCGCCGGGAGCCGCCTCCCGCCCGGAGGGAGAGCCGCCCGGCGCTGCACCGCTCGCTCCCGGCCGCGGCGTCCCCCTCCGAGTCCCGTCTCCCCGCGGGGAGTCAGCTTGCAAGCCTCTCCCCGCCCACCGGTCCCATGACAGCTGCGGCCGCCCCAAGACGGGCGGATCACCACCAGAAGCAAAGTTTCCCCCTCGGCCCTCCGCCCCCGCCCCCCCCCCCTCCCCCGCCCCCCCCCCCCCCCCCCGTAGGGGAGACGAGCCGGCGGCGGCGGCGGCGGCGGCCCGGGCGCTCCGGCTCCAGGTACCAAACCGGCCTCCGGGAGCCGCGCCCGGTTCCGCCCGGCGGCCCCGCTCCGCGCCCGGCCGTGCACCCGCATCCGGGGTCTCATCCTGGGCTCGGCCGCATCCCCACTCCCCCGGCTTCCGGCAGCCGGGGGCCCGGAGGAGAAGCCCCAACTACGGGGCCAAACTTTGTGCTTTCAACAGGCGCGGGGCCGCGTCCACCGCGGGAAGGGGTGGGGGGCGCGCACGCCGGGCTCAGGCACGGTCAGGGGCGGCTCGACCCGCAGCGCCCCGTCCGCGGCCCTCCGCCTCGGTCTAAGCCACCGGCTGCTCGGCGCCCACTCCCTCTCCCCGCGGCTCACCAGGGCACCCTCTCCTGTCACGCGCGTGTCGCCGGTGGGGCTCCAGGCGCTGCCAGCGCCAGCGACCGCCGCCTCGTCTTCCCTTCCCCCCCCCCCCCCCCGGCATCGCCGGGCGCGCACCGGGGCCGCGCGCCGCAGGGGGACCCAGGCGCCCCCAGACAGTCCTTCCGCCCGCACCCTGCCGGCCCCCGCACCCTCCCACCCCCACCCACCCACCCACCCACCCTGGGCGCTCCGCCGAGTAGCGCCACCAGGAAGGTGCTACGCCCGCCCGCAGGTCCACGTGCCCCTGAGACCCCTCTGCCTCCAGCGGGCAAACTGGCTGGAAACTCCGCGCTGCGGGCGCCGACGAGGAGCCCTGGGCCGATGGGGCGTCGCGGGGGGCCTGGGGACTGGGAGAGCAGGTGGCTCGGAGGACGGGGGCAGGCGGCCGCGCCGGGGCCACAAGTCCACGTGAAAGTACGGCAGCAAGTGCCGGGAGCCGGAGGGCGCGCCTCCAGCACCCAGAGCTGGCCCGAGGGTCCCCCCGCCTTGGCGCGGCTCCACCTCCCCAAGGAAACGCGGTGCACCCCCCTCCTCCAGCTCGGCTGGCAGGGGGGGGGGGGGGGGGGGTTCCGACCGACGCAGGCCCGGCCGCCCCAGCCGCCCGCCCGGCGGGCGGGGGGGGGGGCGGGGGGGGCCGCCAGCCCCGTGCCCCCTTCACTGAGCGGGTCGCGGGGTGCCTGGAAGGGGGCCCCGCAGCCCGGAACCCCCTAGCCCCTCGAGGCGCCCAGCGCGGTCTCCCAGCCCCCGCGGCCGCGGCGGCAGCCCCCGCGGCTCGGGCGCCCTGGCCCCGGGCCCGCGGCGCGGGCGGGCCGTACCTGCGCGTCGGCGAGATAGTTGAGGAAGAAGGAGGAGAGCTCCTCGTCCAGCAGCGCGCCGCAGTCGTGCCCCGCCATCTTCCAGCCGCGGCTGCAGCGTGCGGCGGAGTCAGCGCCGAGCCGGCCGGGGGAGGGAGCGAGCCGGCGGCGGCGGGCGGCGGGAGGCGGGAGCGAGCGAGGCGGAGGGCGGAGCTCGGGCCGCGGCTGCCGCAGGGCCCGCGGGCTGCGGGGGCGGGGCCGCGCCGCGCCGAGCCCGCCGGGGGTCGCGCCCCCACTCTCTGGCTCCGGCTCTGGCCCCGCGATCCCGGGGCGGGGCAGCCCCCCCCCCCTCCCCCGGCCCCCGGAGAGCACACGGCTCCTGAAACGGGGTGACGCTGCCCCCGCCCGCCTGCAGCCCGATTCCTGCGCAGCAATGCGGGCAGCCCCCAGGTTTCGCCAGAGCGAATCACGTTGCCTTAGCGCGGGGCGGGTCCGTCTCCACAACCTGCTTCTGCGACGATGGGGAAACTGAGGCCCCGGGAGGGCCGAGGGCCGCGTTTGGAGCTGCAGTACGGCTGCGGGAGAGGAAGGACAAAGCCCGGATCGGACAGCCCCAGCGTCTCTCTAAAGCCAGAGGAGGAGGGAGACCATCGTTCAAAGGTGGAGAAATCAGGGAAGGCTCCTCAGAAGGGGCGGCACTTTTACCTTTAACTTGAAGATGTGTTGTCGATTCATATTCTGTTACGTTTGGCGATTCTCTTTCTCTCAAGTGTTCCTTCAATCCTCTAAACCCCCTCCAAAACAACAACAAAAGAAAAACAATAACCTCTCTTACCATGACCCACAGCATCTTTTTTTTTTAATATATTTTGTTGATTTTTTACAGAGAGGAAGGGAGAGGGATAGAAAGTCAGAAACATCGATGACAGAGAGACATCGATCAGCCGCCTCCTGCACGCCCCACAGTGGGGATGTGCCCGCAAGCAAGGTACATGCCCCCGACTGGAATCGAACCCAGGACCTTTCAGTCTGCAAGCCGACGCTCTTAGCCCCTGAGCCAAACCGGTCTCAGCGGCCCACAGTATCTTGAAGTGCCGAGGCTTCTGCTGACTCCCCCAGGGCCACAGGCCTTCGCTAAGTTCTTGGGATGAACCATCTCATAATGGGCCTCTGCACACCCAGTCCTACCCCCTGCCTAGTGACCTTTCCCCTAAGAACCACATCTTCCCGGCATCCTCCCCGCACTGCCCCTCAGGCTGTCAACCCAACCCCTCTTTCCCCGCGCCCACCATGATGGGCTTTCTTAGCTCCGCAGACTTCCATTTAAAACACTTGCTCCCGTTTGCCATTTTACATTTGTTTCAGTAAAAAATAAATAAATAAATAAATAAATAAAAAATTGGTCTACATCTCTCTCCTTATGAGACTCCAAGACCCAGGGAAGCAGGGCTTGAATCGGCCTTCCACTTGCCATGTATGTCTCCAGGGCCTGGCACAGAGTGGGCAGTTTGTAAATAACGTGTTAGCTGAACCCCGGGAGGGTTTTGATTCCCACCACCCACTCCCAGCACCACGCACGGTACAGATAAGAAACCTGCCCAAAGTCAAAAGTGCACATAGATTGAGCACCTGAGCCAGAACCTGGCTCCAGCCTTGAACTCTCCTCATCACGACCGGCTGTCTGCCAGGCAGGAGAGGAGGGCCTGGCCAGGATAAAGTCAGGAAGGCGGGAAGATTTAGACCGGGTTTATGGGGCAGGCCTGCCTCCTGCTCTTCCCACCCTGCCCTCCCAGGCCGCCCCACCCTGCCCTCCCAGCCAGAGGAAGGATCGGGGAGAGTCCCTGTGCACCTGCTCAGACTTGAACACAGGGCAAGGAAGAGCCTCCTTCTCCCATCGGAACTTCCCAGAACCGCAGGGTGTGATTTCACTCTCTGGGCGTCAGGCCAACGCACTTTTAAGGAACCATGAAGCCAGCAGAGGGTTCACGTCCAGCCTGGGAGTCAGGAGCCCGAGGTGCTGGACCAGCCCTGCCATGTGTTGTTCCAGTCTTGGGCAACTCAGAAAGTGCAGCCCACGGGCCCCTTTGGTCAGACTGCAGAGTGCTGAACCCCAACAAGTCATTTCATCTCAGGCCTCGGTTTCCTCATCTATACAACTGGGGATTGCAGAGTTACTTACTTCCTGGGGCTGTTATGACGACTGAGCCGATAATGTATGTAAAATGCTTGGCCTGGTGCCTGACCTCATGGGAAATACACAGACCTCCCTGGCCCTCTGTTTCCTCCTCTGTGACAGTGACCATACAATATGTATCCCTTAAAGCACTGGACAGTGCTCCTTGCCTTTCTTCCAGCGCTTACGGGCAGCTGGCTACCTCGGACTCTAGTAGATCTCCATTTAAATCTTGGTGCCCACCAGCCGTGTGCCCTTGTCACTTCCTTAACCTGTCTGGGCCTCTGTTTCCTCCACGGGGGGTCTTGGGATATTTGCACGAAGCAATGCTTGTAAAACAAATTGCTTGACTGTGAGCCTGGCAGAGAGGAAAGTCTCAGCCCCACCAATGTCGTCACCATTAGCAGTAAGGACTCGAACTCTCCGAAAGCCCACGGACACCAGTCAGGGCCCTGCAGGACCATTTCCAGAGATGTTTCCACGAGATCCAGCCTCTGCTTGTGTCCCTCAGAGCCCAGAGGCCAGACTTGGAGGGTTCCCCAGGCCAGCCATCTCCGGCCGTGACCGTGCAGAGCTGCCAGGTGGGGTAGGGCCTCCCAGGGAAGGCCTCAGCAGTGCTCACCCAGAGGTGTTTGTCTTTAAAACTGGGGTGGAGAGAAAGGCCAGAAATTGCCCAGCTTCAGGAACTTTCGCCCCAATCACTGTGTCCTCAGAATGGACTTCTAGCTGAAACCGGTTTGGCTCAATGAACATCGGCCTGCAGACTGAAAGGTCCCAGGTTCGATTCCGGTCAAGGGCATGTACCTTGGTTGCAGGCACATCCCCATAGGGGGCGTGCAGGAGGCAGCTGATCGATGTTTCTCTCTCATCGATGTTTCTCTCTCATCGATGTTTCTAACTCTCCATTCCTTTCCCTTTCTCTCTGAAAAAAAAAAAAAAAAGAATGGACTTCTGGCTGGCAGGAGACTCCAGTGAGAAGGCGCCTCACCTGAGATACCTAGCTTCCTTTTCAAAAGCCTCTTCTCCCAGGAATTCCTTCATCAAGGCCACCCACAGCGCCAGCCCCATCGCCCCCTCTAGTTTATGGATGAATTGGAAAGTCTTCAATGAGATGAAAAGCTCTCAAGAAATCTAAGGCGCTAGACCTTCGGCAGCAATTTGCTTACCCTCCCTGGAGCCATTTCCTTACCTGGAAAATGAAAGGGCTGGGCTAAATGACCCTCTACTGAACCTTCCAGCCGGAATAGGAAGGCCGTTTATAGGTAGCAGCCAAAACCGTGCAGCTTTTTCTGTCCTGGGCATGTGCCAGACACCCGAGTTCGTATCATTGTGACGATTTCGAGAAAGCGACAGGGCGATGTCCATTCTGTGACTGAGCAAACTAAAGCTTAAAAGGAGTTCAAGAGATTAGCCCAAGACCCAGCAGTTAGAGACACGCTGAGATCTGAACCCAGGTCTGCGCTTGGCCCAAGGCATTGAAAGGGATTGAGAAAAGCCTCACGCAAGGTAACCATTCCCAGGAACGGTGGCACATTTCTTATTTTATGACATTTCAAGTGAAGGACAATAATAACGCCTAGCCTGGATTTCGTGTGGCTCAAACTCCTGCCTCCTCAGCCTTTTTATTGGCCTCGCCTCTCCCGAGATTAGTGAATGTCCGCCCCGCGCATTCTCCGGGGGAAGCACAGACTCCTCCATGCTCCGCGGAAATGGCTGCAGCGAGATGAACCTATTTGACTTGAATATTACAGTCACCACCGGCAAACGCTCAAAAGTGAAAACATCAGCATTTTCTCCCTTCTGGTAATCGGAGAATGCTTTCCTCAGACACGCACTACGGCCGTGGGTCTCCAGCTCTGGAGGGCAGGACAGTCACCTGGGCCCTGTCACTAGAGTGTCTTACTTAGTAGTAGTAGTATGTCTGAGGCGGGCCTAGGAATCTGCATTTAATACGCTCCCCTAGGTGGCCTGTGGCAGGAAATTACCATCGTTCAGCAGGTGGTTAAGGAGCCCCTCCTATGTGCCAGCCCCGGTGGTAGGTGCCATGGGTAAATGGGTGAACACAACAGCTGCCATCCCTGCCCACATTCTATCCAACACTAGCGCTTAGTAAATTTTTGTTGAATGAGTGAGGGAGGTAGGACGTGAGTCTGGATAATCACTGAGGTTTCCTGCCAGCCATCCACAACTCCGTAATTCCATGACCCGGGCCAGGGAGCCAAACACACACCGATTTCCCAGCTTCTGTCCAGGAAGCAGGGACT
Source organism: Lasiurus cinereus (assembly GCA_011751065.1). Lineage (NCBI taxonomy): Eukaryota > Metazoa > Chordata > Mammalia > Chiroptera > Vespertilionidae > Lasiurus > Lasiurus cinereus. The sequence continues at coordinate 16,867,095 of JAAGEH010000434.1, forward strand.
CCGGCCAAGATGAATTTAAAAGGCACCTGTATTGCATTGTTAACTCTGAAAGCCATCTCTGTCTTCCGTTGAATGATAAGCCTTAAGGACTGTGGAGGGGCAGCTCCTCTGATAAACTGTTTCAGGGGCTAAATGTGTTCTTTAAGTAACAGTTACCCACTGCAACAAGTATTTTGTTGACTCCAGATCTCAACAATAAAGGCATAGCTGGGAGGGTGGACCTGTAGGGAGTCTCCCTTCCAATAAGCTCTCACTGGGACTCAGGTTGGAGTCCCTCTGGCACTGAATTCACATTTGGGTTAATTCTCTTCTACATTCCGAGACTCAGATTCCCAGTCTGCACATTGTACAGAAGAGAGCATGCTGGCCACTGACTTTACTGACTTAAAGAGACAGTCAACTGACATGAAAGGGCAACATCTAAATTTAGCAGTCCTATCACATCAGGCAGACAGATGGCAAGAACACTGGACTACCTGTTGTTTACACTGTCACTTACAAGCCATGGGACCTTGTGAAAATCGGTCCTTGGTGAGGATCATCCCATCTGTACCACCTGACCTAGAGTTTTGTGTGGATCAAGTTCCCTTGCAAAGAGCTTTGAACTTTCCTTTCATTATCCTAAGTCATCAATAATGCTCCTTTGGGGAATTTATACTAAGGGTGTGATTCAAAAGATGGGAAAACTATAGCATGATGTATGCTTTGATAGATATATGTGTATATACTTTGATTCAATAAATAAAATCAAAGTATATATCCTTTAGAATCTGCTACATGCAGGCACGGCTGCAGACCCACCAGTGATACAATCTTTGCTCATGTGTAACTCACAGCTCTGATCTCCGCCGTGTTCAGGAGAGAGGCCGGTCAGCATGCAGTTTGCTGAGGGGAATAAGTTCTTCCATGGAGGAAGCTGTGGGGCCAGAGAGGATGAGGGACCAGTTAGGAGCTGAGAGAGGAGCCCAGGGAAGAGGTAGAGTCCGGACCCAAGACTATGAAAGGAGGAGAGATGTGGATGTGGAGAAGAGGATGTGCTAGAGCCATTGTTTGGAGTGGGAAGCAATAGGCTTGGGTCATAGGTAAAAAGTGGTGTTTCTGTCTTCAGTGGATGATGGGTCTTAGAGGAAAGGCAATGTATGTGTGTGTGTGTGTGTGTGTGTGTGTGTGTGTGTGTGTATTGGGTGGGGGTGTGAGGGTGGGGAGAAGTCCCTGTGGTGGAGGGGAGGGGTTCAGATGACTATGGGCCATCCAAGTGGAGGCATACAAGCAGAACACCTGATGCCAAGCAAAAAAAATGGGAAATAACCTCAACATCACAGAAGACAGACAGCTGGGTTGTGCACCGAGTTACACACAGTAGCCAAAAGCTCACACATGCACCAAGAGCTGTGTTCACTGCAATGTTTTTAATTGTGGGGGAAAAAAAATAGAAGGTACTAGAAAAATGAACTGTGGTGAGATCACACACTGGAATATTAGACAATAGTGAAAATCAATAAAATCTACTTGACTCCACACAGATAAATCACAAAAACAATACGTGAGATAAGCAAGCAGCCTAAGGACACACACAGGATCATGCCACTTATGCAGTATTTTTAAGTACACAAAATGACACTCCATAATGCTGGTCAATACATGGGTATGAAGTAAAAGCATAGAGATGGGAGCGCAGAGACCTAGACCAGGGTTAGGAAAGGCAGAGGAGAGGGGGGGCCAGAGCTGGCAGCAGGGGCTGCGACCTGTGCAGGCACACCGGGCCCTGCCCTTAGAACGACCGCGCTGGCTGGAATGCTCTGCTGTCACCGTCTTAAAACTCAGAACGATTTTTGAAAAACATCCCCTGCATTCTCATTTTGCTCTGGGCCTTGCAATCTATGTAGCTTGTCCTGGGGGGATTGGAGTACATTGTACGGAAGAGAGTTCCAGTGATACCCGTAATGCTTCATTTCCTTAACAAATCTCAAAAATATTTTAAGTATTAATATTTGCTGAATCTGTGCGGTGTATTGCTCCTCATGCTCTTCCGTATGTTTGAAGTAGTTTATAATATAAGAACAGTGACAATGCAGTTATGTGTGATGAAATACCCTGCAGCAGGCAGGATGCTATATGGAGAACGTCCGGAAAAACATGTACAGCATGAAGTGAAACGGGATTATAAAACATTTGTAAATGATTATAGCTCTATGCATAGATGCACATGTAAAGTATGTCTTTTAGGGTGACATAACTGTGAACAAACGAAAGGTGATTAGGATGGCGGGAATAATTTTTTAAAATGTTTTCACTTGTGTTGTTACAATTTTGTTTTTATAATAAATAAAGTAAAATGTAGCTGGCTTTCTGCTTTTCATATTAAAAGCCTGCTCCTCTGATAAACTGTTTCAGGGGCTAAATGTGTTATTTAAGTAACAGTTACCCACTGTAACAAGTATTTTGTTGACTCAAAGTCTGAACATAAAGGAATAGCTGGGAGGGTGAACCTGTAGGGAGTCTCCCTTCAAATAAGCTCTCCCTGAGACTCAGGTTGGAGTCCCTCTGTCACTGAATTCACATTGGGATAATTCTTTTCTCCACTCTGAGACTCAGATTCCCGGTCTGCACGACGATGGGCTTACCCTGGATCAGCCATCCCAAACACGCCTCGCATGGGTGTCTTCCCTGGCCTCTGCCCTGACGATGAGGTGCTCTGATTCCCTCTCCCGTTTGCGGGAGAAATCATCTGGGCCACGTGGAGTTTGGCAGCAGAGGTGGCTGGAGGCAGGATACTGAGAGTAGAATCCAGGTCAGTAGGCCACCCCAGGACCGCTTTATATGGGTGGAATCTCCTTGGCTCCTGAAGCAGCCAGAAGTTCAGTGTCCTAGGGAAAAGGCATGGCCTCACAGGCATGGCAAGGTATAGAGGGCACAGCATGGCATCATGGGAACAGCATGGTATCAGAGGCACAGCACCATGGGCACAGCACAGCATCATGAGCTCAGCATCATGGGCTCAGCAGCACAGCATCATGGGCACAACATCATGGGCACAGCAGAGCATTATGGGCACAGCCCTGCTCTTTAGCTTTCCTGAGAATACTGACAGATACCACAGGGGATAAAAAAATAAATAAAAATAAAAATAAAAAACAGCTTCTACCAGAGTTGCTATACTATTTTTTTCACTTTAAATTACACAAGTGGCCCCTATTTATTTTATTCTTGTATAAAAAGTGTGAATTAATTACACAAGGAACGGCTAAACTTTTGTGACCAGCCCACCCAATACCACTCCCTCCTCAGAGGTGCCCACTGATCGTGTTTCACCAGTGGCCCTCCAGACCTTTTCTGTGATTTACATACTTATTATTTATAAAAAAAAGCCCAAAGTTTTGCGTGGGAGATTTTGCTTTTAATGAAAATGGAACCTTATTGTAATTACTGTTTTGTGATTTTCTTCTTAATGTGTTCGCAGGTCTTTTTATATCAGTACGTAGAGATCTAGCTGATTGCTTTACATTGCTGTGGGGTACTCCCCAGTGTGTGTGTGCCACAGCCCTGATGTGTACCTGTTTTCTGTCCTAATTCTAGATTTGTGTTCTCCGGGTGGTTATATGGTCCTGGTGATATCACTGATGAAGATGCAAAACTGGGGACTGAAAAGGATGACAGAGGACACTTGCCTTTATTCATTCAACCAATGGAACGCTTACTTTGAGTATATCCTTCACCTTTTAGTACAGAACCAAGCCAGATCTGCATGTAAGAGTTTAGCAGATAATATTAATCATGTGGCTACTCTATTTGAAATTCATTCATCATCCTCTCATCAGCAAACTACTTTGTGTCAGGCATTCTGCTAAACTTTGCAGGGTATTAGTTGCAACTGTTCTTGTTGCAATGACGGAAAACCCGACTGAAACTGGCTTTAACAGATAATGTATTGGCTTCCATAATTAACACATTAAAAGGAGAAATGTTGCCAAGAAGGATGTGGATGATCACTTCTCGGTTCTGCTTTCCTGTGTGTCTGCTTCATTCTGCATCTTGGTGATGGCAAGGTGGTGTGCTCCAACACTAAGCCCCATCCCCTTAGCAAGTCCAGCAGAAGGGATTGTCCCAATTGTCCAGCAAAAGCCCAGAATTCATTCTGATCGCATCAGTTTAGCTCAAATGCCCATCCTTAAGTCAATCCCTGCTTTGATTGGCCAGCACTGGGTTACATGCCTACTTCTGAATCCAGGAATCAAGCAGTTTCATATATCCCCTCCCCCCAAACCAAGGTATTAATAAACCATTAATTTGAATGGGAAAAATGTATCTCTTTTTGCTAACTTTTAACTGAAATTCAGCATTTCCTTCTATTATAAATGTAGCAAATAAGACATAGTAAATTAGTAAAAGTATCTATAACTTTATCACCAACAGAAATCACAGATATTTCATTTTACATCACAGTTGTCATAGATATCTCAAAATACAATTTATGTTCATCACTATTTTTAAATGATGGTAGTTATTAGACCAACCAGATCTTGTTATTTAATGTGTTAGTAAAGAAATATATTACTATATTATAAACTTGTTCTTCTAATAATTTGATAACTATTTCAATATAATTGACTTCTTTTAAATCACATGTTGTTGATATTATGTATTTAAAAAACATTCATCTGAGGAGAGGTCACCGGGCTTCTATAGGCTGTCCAGGGATCCATGACACACCGAAAAAGTGTCAATATAATATGGGGAAATCAGGCGCCTTTACCAGAGGGGAGGTGTTGAGTAGGCAGAAATGACAGATGTCCACTCCACAGGGGCACAGAGAAGTGTCAGATGTGAGCCTGTTAGAAAGAAATGGATGTGAGAGACACATTGATTAGTTGCTTTCAGCACAGACCACGATAGCAGGGAGAAGCGGGTAGGGCATTGAACCCACAATCCAGGTATGTGCCCTGGACCAGGAATCAAACCCAAGAACCTTTGATGGGCAGGCCGACATTCTAACCACTGCACAATACTGGCCAGGGAGATGGGTATATATTTTAGATATAAGGTGCCAAGAGGAAAATAGTAAACTTGTCCTCATTCTGTAAGATTCTTGAGACAGGGACAGTATCTGTCTGGTTCGTGGCCATCTCCGCATATGGCCACTCAGGTAGGTGCTCAATGCATGTGTGATAAATCAGTGACCTTATGCCTGCGTCTCTGTGAGGTCAGAGTTCAGGGCGGAAGTTTCCCTGAGCTCCCTGTCCTACCTACCCACTCCATCTCCCTAATGACCCCTCACTGGAGAGAGTGCGCTTCCCTGTCTTGTGAGCTTACCTTACCTCTATTAATACACGGATACCTTCAATGTGAAAATTTCACTTTATTTATTTTTTAATATATTTTTACTGATTTCAGAGAGGAAGGAAGAGGGAGAGAGAGAGATAGAAATATCAATGATGAGAGTCATTGATTGGCTGCCTCCTGCATGACCCCACAGGGGATCGAGCCCACAACCCGGGCATGTGGCCTTGACCGAAATGGAACCTGGAACCCTTCAGTCTGCAGGTCGATGCTCTATCCAATGAGCCAAATGGATAGGGCAGTGAGGAAATTTTATAAGATCAAGACCATGAACTGAGTCTTCTTGTTGTTGTTGTCTTTTTCTTCTTCTCCTCCTCCTCTTTTTTCTTCTCTTCCTCTTCTTCTTCTCCCTCCTTTTCCTCTTCCTTCTCCTTCTTTTTCTCTTCCTCCTCCTTCTCCTCTTCTTCCTCCTTCTTTTTCAAATTGGCCCATCTAGCCCAGCCAGCATGCTCAGTGGTTGAGCATCAACCCATGAACCAGGAGATCATAGTTCCATTCCTGGTCAGGGCACATGGCCCGGGTTGCAGGCTTGATCCCTAATGGGGAGGATGCAGGAGGCAGCTTATCAATGATTCTCTCTCAACATTGACATTTTAATCTCTTCCTCTCTGAAATTAATTTTTTTAAGTATATTTTTTTAAAAAATTGGCTCATACAAGAAGAATATTGATATTGGGTTTAATTAAGGAAAATGCCTGTGGTGAAGTGGTAGGAAGCTGAAAGGAACAAAGGCAAAGATAGAAATTGCAGTTTTTAAAAAGTCAGTTCAAATTTTAGCTCTGCCACAATCTGTGCCCGGAGGCAATTGGTCCTATCTAAGCCTGTTTTCTCTTCTATCAGTGAATCGGAGCTCGCTCGTGTTACCCTTGTAACAGTCTGAGTCTTCTGTCACTGGTGTGTGCCTTTTAGGCCATGCGAGACCACACGGTTCCAGGCTGAGGGGAGAGGGCCACATGGTTGAGGCGCTTTGAGGATCTGGATTTGGCTCCATAAGCTTCCCTGGGTTTGCTAGCCAGGGCCCAAAGCCGGAAAGCTTGACAGTCTGGTGCCATCACACCCAATCTTAAGGTGATGGGGAAGGATCAACACCTATTCTGGAGTGAGGATGTCAATGAAAATAAAACCCCTCGATCCTTTCTGCTTCTAATTTTTCTAACCAAGTTCTGCACAATGAAAAGGAGCCGAACTCTTTTGCAACCTGTCCTCTCCATCTACTAGTGTTTGTCTGGTTTTAAACCTTTCTGTCTTTGTTTTAACAAACCACAAAGTAATCAGGACATAGGTGGCGCCTCTAGTCAGGGACTGGGTCTTAATGTTAGATAAATCAGACCTCAGAGTGAATGACATAAAGTCAGTGATCAGGAAATATTTGTTAAATTGAAATAAAGCCAAAGAACATGGAGATTTCTAACAGCAGGGAATATTGTTCTTAAAATTACATCTATTTTCTTTTCTTTTTCTTTTACAAATAGCAAGTAAGCACATGGAAAGATGCTCTACGTCATCTTAGGGAAACAAACGTCAATCACAGTGCAATACCACCACCCATTTTGATCATTTTAAAGTGTACGATTCAGTGGCGTTTAGTATATTCAATGTTGTACAACCATCACCACCAACTACTTCCCTATGGTGACTAAAAATTTAAAAACATATCAAGTGTTTGCAACAATGTGGAGCAACTGGAACTCTCAGGCAATATTGACAGGAATACAAAATGATACACATGTAAAATGATGCCACTTTGAAAAATAGGTTGGCAATTTTTTAGAAAAGTTAAACTTTTACCTTCTATCTGACTCAGAAATCCCATTCTAGGTATTTATAAAATGGAAATGTTTAAAAAGTAGGTGTACATAAGTGCATATGTAAATTATCATAGCAGCTTTGTTAGCAATATAACAAAAACTAGAAAGAACCTAAATGGTGGGTTTAATAAACAAACTGAGCGAATGAACAAGTGGTGCTAAAAGCCATTCAATGGAATGCTATTCAGCAATTAAAAAGGAACAGGTTTCATGCAATAACACAGACAAATCTCAAATGCATTATGCTAAGTTACACATACCAGACTCAAAGGGCTAAATAGGATAAACTTTCAAATGGAATTCTAGAAAAGACAAAATGATCGTGACAGGAAGTAGAGGCCAGGGGTGGGAAGAGCAGATTTGACTACAAAGGAGGACAAGCAAACTCTGACACAGTGGAAATGTTCTGAACTGTATGTACTGTGATGGTGGTCACATAACGGTATTCATTTGCCAAATTCACTGAATTTTCCACTTAAATTGGTGCATTTTATCATATGTAAATTATGCTTCAATAAAGATGAGCTTAAAAATTCATATCTATTGTTTGTCTTCCATACGGATTGCTCTTTGAAGTTGTGAGTATCCTGTCCCTGGAGAATTCCAAAGACAGGCCAAATGAATATCCGTCAGGCATGTTGTAGAGGGGATTCCTGAGTTGGTTGGAAGCCCAGACTAGCTGGCCGTTAGAGTACTCAGGGTTATGGAATTTAGGCTTAAGGTCAATATTGCCTAATGTGGAGTAGCAAAAACAATGGCCTAGGAGTCGAGAGCCATTCATTCTCTCATTCATTCTTCATTCACCAAACACATACCATTTGCCTACCACGGCTCAACAGTGCTGAGCTTGAGCTAGTTTGAGTTGGGTTTCTGTGCAAGCATACCTCAAAGAACCCTAACAAATACAAGCCCATTCCTAGGCATTAAAATGGGTGGTACTGACTGTAAGTGCCAAAGGAGATCAATGAGGGCCTGGAGGAGTGAAGGAGACCACCCACTCACCTCCATCTCCACTGCCACAGTCGTGGTCCAGGCCACCCTTGCGTCTCACCTGGAGGATTCCAGCAGCTCCCTCAGTGGCTTCCCTGAGTCCACTCCAACTTCTCACACAGGAAATTCATTCCATACCTAGGAGGGACTTTCAGTGGCCACCTGAAACCTACAATCTGACCCATTGCCCTCCCACTTAAAACTTCTTCCATGGGGTCTCGTTGCCCCTGGTTAAAGCCCACATTCCTCAGTGTGGTTTATAGGACCCTTTGTGACCAAAGGAAGATCCACTGGGAGGTGTTGTGGCATGTGGCAGGTGTGGGGAGAAGGACAGGAACGGATGGCAGGGAGGGATGTTAAGGAAGCAAACACCGCCTGGGTTCTGGCCCCGGCTGTACTGCATTGGTCTGTGCCACCTGAGCCTCCGTTTCTCCAATCGTGGCTGATGGCACAGGTGAGCTCCAAGGGCCCTCTCAGCGCCTGAGCTGTAAGGGCATGCTCTTACGTATGCTTCCTGGCTGCCCCTCCGCCTCTGTCTCTCTGGGTGTCCCCCTCACTGAGCAGACATGTTTATAGAAAGATTTTTAGCTGCAGATATGAGTCACAGATTACAACTGGCTCAATCTGCAGGAGGCTTCGCAGCCCATCCTGCTGACATGATTCTCTGCCCAGAGGAGCTGGAGAGTCATGTTACTGACCTGAAGTGCAAAAGAAAACCTGGGGAGTGTCCTTTGAAACGGGAGAAGGAGGAATGCGCTTCTCACCACTGGCACTCTCCCGAACATAGTTCCTGGAATGTAGCAAAAGGGAGTGAACGGGAGAGAGAATGCTCCACTTTTTTTTCTTCTTCAGGTATTTCAGGTGGTGTGTGTCCAAAGCACTCAGAACACGACTGGGGAGGTATTTCCTTCCAGTCAAATGGAAAGGTCACCCAACTGGCCATGAATCAATGGGCCACTCCGCCTCGGCTTGACCTTGACAATGTCACTTCAGCTGCAGCCCAGTTTCTTTACCAGCCAGTCAAACGCGGTAAGGACAGCTCAAGCTCATTGAATACTTCACATTATTTTTAATTTCATAGGCATTACATGTTCATTCAAGAAAATGCAAAACATAAATAATCATAAAGGAAAAACATTCCCTAACCTCACCATTTCAACAAGAACAGATGTTTTCCTACTTGAACCAAAATGGGGTCGCAATTGCACATTCGGTCCTGCACCCAATTATTTTCCTTAACAATATATTGTGGACATCTTTCCACATCATTAAATTTCCTTCTACATTATGATACTCAGATGTGACTGGATACCCATGGGTGTTCTCTGATTGAGGCCAGACTCTGTATTTCATTTCACCCTTCAAAAAACATCCAATCCCCAAAGCACTGCCAGGCACCGTATATTTTGCTGAAGACTTCGTGAGCCGTGGAGGAGAGACTTACATTGCGCGTCATCCAGTAAACACCCTCAAACATCCCACTTGATAGCTCTGTTTTCTCTAGAAGCTGACTTTCCTGCTCCCCCCACCCACAGCCTCTCAAAACCACGGCTAGCTCTTCTAGTCCATGTGCACATGCCTTGCAGCAAGACAATAGTCCGTGGCATCCCTCCAGGATGTCCCTGGGAAATTAATTTACAGCATGTATTTATTCATTCTTTTAATAAAGCCAAACACCTATTCTCTGACAGGTATTGTCTTTGGGTGCCGAGAGATTCATCAGTCAACAAGAGAAAAATAATTTGGTCCTCACGGGACCTGTGTTCTTCACTGTTTACCACCCCATTGAAGGACGTCTCATAATATGTTTCAACAATCGTCTCTTTTTGGACATCCATGTCATTTCCCGCTCTCCACCTCCCCATGGCAAACAACACCGAGGCGAGCATCCTTGAGGTTTAGGTGTGCATTGCACTGTTTTTAAGAACCTTCCCCTTGACAGGTCTTGCTCTTGTAAAGACAATCTAAAGAGATTGTACTGAAAAGAAAGGAGCGGGCCAAGAGCAAACACTCCCTCAATGCTACACATCTGGCTGAAAGAAGAAGGAGAAAGGAAAAACACGGTTTCAGGAGGAAAACTGAAGTCACTGGAGCCCGAGCCAGGTGAGCTTTCGGGCCTTTCCCCTCGAGCAGCAGCCGTCATCCGCAGAGCACTTACCATGGGCCACCAGCTCCCTCCATGCATGTCCCTTCACCTCCTGTCAGAATCACCCCCATTCCGCAGACTGGCACCTGAGAGCGAGTGACAGGCAGAGCTTGGAACCAGCACTCAGAAGTACTCTTCTACCCTGCCTCCCCTACTCTGTGTCTGATTCCAATCCTAGCAAACTTGTCTTTAAAATGGCATAGGGATTTACTAGTGCTTCTGGCAAAAACCTTTCCTAGGCAGACCAGTAGCTGTTAGTCTAAGTGGGTGTTTTGGGTTTTTTTTTAGCATCATAATATCTTAATAATAAAGATCACTCTCAGCGACTTAGTTACATGTCACAGATAATCTCACCTGCTACTTACTTTATGGGCCCCTCACATCAAATGCTCATCCTTCAAGGCCTCACCAGAATCTGTTTCTCCAGGGAAACCTCTCCAAAAGCCTCCAACCAACACGTTCCCCTCCTGAGCCTCATGGGCCACCATACTGTTGTTCTTTCAGGCTGGATTGTTATTGTCTACTAGAGGCCCAGTGCATGAAATTTCATGCACTGGGGGGAGGGGTCCCTCAGCCCAGTCTGCTCCCTTTGGCAATTGGGGAGCCCTTGGGGGATGTCCCACTGAGGGCTTAGACATTTTAGCACTGCCATGGAGGCAGGAGAGGCTCTGCCACCACCCTGTGCTTGCAGCCATCAGCCCGGCTTGTGGCTGAGCAGAGCTCCCCTGCACTGACCACCATGGGGCAGCTCCTGAGTTGAGCATCTGCCCCCTGGTGATCAATGCGTATCATAGCGACTGGTCGTTCCTGGTTTTTCTACCATTAGGGTCAATTTGTGTATTACCCTTTTATTATATAGGATGCCTGAGAATGGTGACAGTCTTTTTTACCCCTGACATCAGGCACAAAACCTGGCTCACGGCACCCACTCTACAAAAGTTTGGAGGCACTATTTCTCACACTAGGTTTCTGGAAGGGAAATGAGGATTAGAAATCAGTTTGGGGGAGGGGAAAGGACAGGGAGTGGGCTGAAAGAGGTTAGCAGGGGCAGGTGAAGGGGGGGAGGGAAGGAGGAGGATCTGTGTAATACTTTCAACAATAAAGTTTAAAAAAAAAGATTTCAAATTAAAAAGAAAAAAGAAATCAGGGTTCTAACTCCACTTCTTCACCAAAAGATTTTTTCCCCATCCCACTTGCTTTGAGCTCAGCTTTTTCAGGTAGCAGGAACTCTGCTTGATGTAAAAAAAAAAAAAAAAATTAACAAAATACTAGCTAACAGAATCTAGCAATATATGATAATAATTAGACACCATGACCAAGTGGGATTTAGCTCCAGGAAGGAAATATTGAATTAACAACTGAAAATCAAGTAATGCATATGCCATTTATCCATAAACTAACAGGCAAAAACCACACGATCATCTTGATTGATGCAGAAAAAGCAGTTGACAAAGTTCAAAACCATTTCATGATTTTAAAAAAACAACATTCTGCAAATTAGGAATAGAAGAGAAAGTCCTTAACTCGATAATGTGCACCTACAAAAAAACCACAGTGACATCATACGTACTAATGAAATACCAAACGGTTTCTCCCACATCAGGAGCGACACAAGTCTGTCCTCTCTCACCATTTCTAGTCAGCATTGTACCATGAAGACTTGCCAGGACAATTAGGCAAGAAAATGAAATAAAAGACACCAGATTGGAAAGAAAGAAGTGAAACTATCTTTAATTTACCTTTTCTACTAGTATTTCTTCGGCGTGGTGGGCAGGAATTAAATCATTTCAGCCATGCTTCCTAATTACCTTAAGGGACAGGAAGGCCTGCACTGCACTCTGGGACACAGAGACAACCCAGATTTGGGGACTGTCCTTCAGGAGTGTCTGGGCTATTTGGGAAGATGGGGTCAACAAGGCCTATAAATCAAGGTGGAAAGTGACCAGAGCCACATGAGGGCACAGATAAGGAGGGTCCACTGGAACTCAGAGGAAAGGGAGTCATTTCTCTCTGGGGTTCGATCCAGGGACGGTCCCGAGATGGATTTCACCAAATTAACACAGTAGCAAGAACAAGGTTGTCTGGTTCAGGCGCCAGGAGCAGCCCGGCGTGCCTACAGGAGGTGGTGAGTGAGGGGAGAGTTGGGATAGGGTCCGGGCAGAAGAACTGGAGTCCAGCATGCCACACTCAAGAGCTGAGGCTTCAGTCTGCAGTGTGGGAAGCTTTTGAAGGCTTTGGAACCCAGGGATCTGAGCAGATATCACTGAGGTAGGTAGCCCCTATGTTTCCTTCATTCACTTGGTGGATGATAAAAATCTTCCGGAGAAGTTGATAAACACAGATTTTCAGACCCAACTGCAGAGGATTTTGAGTCTGAGTTTCTGGGAGGTGTCGGTGGGTGGCTGGGTGACCGAGGGAGGGACACAAATGGTTGGGTCCATTCCGCATATCAAGGCTGAGCCTCACGTGGTGCTAAGTCCTCTTCTGCTGTGTGTCAAAACCTGCCTCCTTCAGGTGTGTCAGGAGTGGGGTGGTAGACACAGTGTGGGGATCGTTTCTGTGGTGTCACGTTGAAAGGGTCACTTGGGAAATGTCTCCCACCCCCCTGACCCCAACACCAGTGAACTGCCCGAAACACAGGGGACTGTGATCACCTCCCTCTCCTCAGCCTCGTGGGTGCTGGAGGGAGGCAGGCTGGCCAACTGGCAAGAACTTTGGCCTAGTGTTATCACTGTTCCTAAGAATCTCAAAGGTCTTTTATGGCCAAGAGGACAAAAGTCAGCTCCAGCCATTAGCCACTGATTAGTCGTCACCACACCTTGGGCAAGATCCTTGCCCCTTTTACAGAAAGTGAGGTCTCAGGGTCATTCTAACAGGCCCCTCGGGGATGCCAAGACGTCTTATCAGGCTCCCAGCCAGAGAAAGCCAGCTTCTAAACTGAATAAGTGTGTGTGTGTGTGTGTGTGTGTGTGTGTGTGTGTGTGTGAGGGGAGGGAGGGCTCCATGTCCTCTCCAGCAGAGGACAGATTTACACTTAAAACCGGGATCCTCAACAACACTATGGTCATCACAGGAGGCAAAGGAGGTGTTAACTAACCTTAAACATCACTAACCTTGTAAACACTTCACAGTATATACACATATCAAATCGTCCCCATTGTACACCTTAACCTGACACAATGTTCTATGTCAATTGCATCTCAATAAACCAGAAAATAAGTAAACAAACACGTCAATAGTAAATCAAACCAGGAGTCCTCCTCTCTGGCAGGAGTGGCAATAGCAGCCAGTATCAACAACTTGCAAAAGGTCTAGGCCAGTGGTGGGCAAACCCATTCGTCAACAGAGCCAAATATCAACAGTACAACGATGGACATTTCTTTTGAGAGCCAAATTTTTTAAACTTAAACTTCTTCTAACGCCACTTCTTCAAAATAGACTCGCTCAGGCCGTGGCATTTTGTGGAAGAGACACACTCAAGGGATCCAAGAGCCGCATGTGGCTCGCGAGCCGCAGTTTGCCAACCACGGGAGACCTTTGGTCCAGCAATTCCATTTCCAGGAGTCTCTCCTAAGGAATTAATCTTTAATACGGACAAGGCTCTGGACACAGACGTGTTCATTGTAGCATTATTCACACTGGCTGAAAAACGAAGTCAACCGTGGCGAGGCCAGCCACAGACGAATTGCTAACACTGAGGGCATTGGGCTGTTGACAGGGCATTTGTCCCGCATTATCTCACTGGATCCTTGCAGGAGCCCCGTAAGGTAAATCCTGCTATTAACTCCTTTTTGGAGGTGAGGAAACGGGGGGCACAGAGAGGTGAAGCAACACGCTCAGGACTGCATAGCACAGCAGAGCCAGGATTTACAGCAACATAAACAAATGCTTCTGTTGAAATGATTTTTATTAAAAAGAATCAAAATTGATATATGGAATGATCACACTATAAAACAACAACAATAAAAATGACTCCGAGATTTATTTTTAAAGGCTTCAAAGAAATACTCTGTAATATTACAGCAGTTCTCTTTAGGTACTGGGTGTGTGACTGTGGGCCCGTAGGTTCTGCTTTTTATCTGCTTTACACATTCTACATTTTTATAATTGGGAAGGACGGGGGAGAGACAACATTTTGTTAATTTTTTTATTATTTATTTTTTTAATATATATATATATTATTGATTTTTTACAGAGAGGAAGGGAAAGGGATAGAGAGTTAGAAACATCGAGGAGAGAGAAACATTTATCAGCTGCCTCCTGCACGCCCCCCACTGGGGATGTGCCCGCAACCAAGGTACATGCCCTTGACCGGAATCGAACCTGAGACCTTTCAGTCCACAGGCCGACGCTCTATCCACTGAGCCAAACCAGTTTTGGCCATTTTGTTCATTTTTAAATTGAAATTTCGAATTGAAAATGCAAAAGCCTGGTTCTGAACCGGGCGAAGCTTAGGCACTGGAGGAGCTGTCCAGAGGCAGCCGGGCCCTCCCAGCACCCAGAGGACCGCGGAGGTCTCTGATGGGCCCACTTTGGTCTGACCCAGCATCACCTCGGAAATGTGCAGGGACAGCAGAGCAGGGAAGCCGAGACAGGGGAAGGCTCGGAAAACATCCCAGGCGGAAACTTCCAAAGCCTTGGTCTCCGACTAGGGGGACAACCCGGGAGATTTTCCAACCACATGTCTGAGGACAGGGAGGCAGAAGGCATCTTTGTTTCCCTCTTCTGTCCATGGGGTGGGGACTGGCAGGCAAACATCAAGGTCCCCCTATGGTGGCCACAGCTGGGGAGGGGGGTCAGGGCAGGTGGTCTCTGGGCTAGGCCACTTGTCCTGTGTCTCCCAATATTTGTGCCCCTTCTTTTTATGGTAATCCTCATCCAAGGATATTTTTGTTCTTGTTATTTTTTTTAGAGAGTGAGGAAGGGAAAAAGAGAGAGAGAGATTGGTTGCCTTCCACGTGTGCCCAGAAGAGAGATCAAGCCCACATCCTAGGTATGTGTCCCGAACGGAACAGAACCCACACCCTTTTTTGGTGTACGGGACGATCCACTGAGTGGGCTCACCCAAATGAGCCACCCAGCCAGAGCTATGCACCCCCTTCTTTTAAATGGACAACCAATATTTGCTCAACCTAACACAAGCATGAAAAAAAAATTCTCTGGAAAACTTTGTGTTTGTTTGTCTGTTATACTAGTAGAGTAAAACATAGTGCTTGTTGAGCACACACACCTTGAAAACAGCCCCACGCCCGTCCTGGAGAGGAATCCGGAAGCACAGTGCCCTCTGCGTGTCCTCACCCCCCAGCCAGTCCTGAAGGCTGGGGACTGCTGAGCAGCTTGGCAGGCAGCGCAGGCCGTCTGAGGGCAGCGGAACGTCTGGGCCCAGGAGGCTGCCCAGAGCAGGCCAGAGAGAAGGGTCCAGGGCTGCTGGGAGGTCAAGGTCAGGGCAGTACTGCTCACCAGCTGCCTAACACTGGTGGCTTTATGTTCAACAACTTGGTTACTCTCAGAGCTTTTCCAACAGAATAAATGGGGAGGCAGGGGGTCAGGGGGGAGGGGAGAAAAAGAAAAAGTTTAAGAAAAGACCCGTTCTCTGCTACCTTTATTTTATTTAAAATACATTTTATTATTAAATATATTTTTCCTTTGAGAATAAGCCAGGAGGAATGATCTGTGTTTACTTTAAACATTTGTGTTGTTTGATGTTAAAAGAAATACCTGCCTTATTTATGCTAAGTATTGTCTGTTGTTAATTCGGTAAATACAGAATAGGGTAGAAACAAACAAGAAGTGTTTTATTTTAACTTAAAAATATTTTGTCCTATATGTTGAAGACATAAAAGCAGAAAGCAACTAAGGGTCTTTAAAAGCACATGCTACCAAGTTCAAAAAGTACAGAGAGAGGAGGCAATGAGTCAGCCCCTTCCCTTCTTGTCCTGCTTCCCAGCCACCCAGTTCCCCTCCCTGGGGAAACATACTCTTGAGATTTTTTAATTTATTTTGCAGAGAGTATCTTTGCATTCGCGAATGTATGTACATACGTTCTTTAGTAATTGTGTGTGTGTGTGTGTGTGTGTGTGGCACTAACTGTAGCACTATGTTCTGAACTTCGCTTTTTACACGCTATATCTTCAAGGTCTTTCCAAAAGACCTGTAAAGAGCTCAGTTGGCTGGTAGCTTCACCCCTGTGATGTCTAAACAGAAACTCTAGTCACTCATCTCCAAGTAGGTGAGAGAGACAAAGAGGGGGGTGGTTCAGGGACCCTCCCTTTTCCTTCCTTCCTTCTTTTTTCCTTCTTACTTCCTCAAATGAAAACACCTCATTGTGGCTTTATCACTCTGATTATTAATACAAAATATACTTACTATAAAATGACCAGGTATACAAAAAGAAAAAAAAAAGAGTGAAAGTCACTCCTACCGTTACCCAGACAATCCTAAGCATGTTAGCATCTGTGCTTTCAGTTGTTTTTCTGGAATAAACACAGTTTTTTTCACTATGTTAATCATTTTAAAGTGTACGATTCAGTGGCGTTTAGTATATTCACAGTGTTGTACAATCATCACCACGAACTAGTTCCCCAAAATTTTCATCACCCCAAAAGGAAACCCTGTACCCATTAAGGTAATTCCTGTTCTCCTTTCCCGGCCCCTGGTAACCGTGATTTGCTTCGTGTCTCTATGGATTTGCCTATTGTGAGTATTTTGTATAAGTGAAAGCATATAATATGTAGCCTTTTATGTCTGGCTTCTCTCACTTAGCATGTTTTCAAGGTTCATTTATGGCACATATTAACACTTGATTTTTTTTCTATCGCCAAATACTATTCCACTGTGTGTATATGCCATCATTTGTTTATCCATTCATCACTTGAGGCACATTTGGGTTCTTTCTACCTTCTAGCTACTGTAAATAGTGTTGCTATAAACATGTCTGGTTAAATTGTTGACTAAACAGTTATTTTCAATTCCTTTGGGTATATATTTAGAAGTGGAATTGTTGGGTCAAATGGCCATTCTATATTAGCTTATTTAGGAAACACCAAACAATTTTCTACATTGGCGGCGCCATTTTACATTCCTCCCGGCGACAAAAGTTCTGATTTCTCTACATCCTTGCATACACTTTTTATTGTCCACTTTTTGTTTTTATTATAGCCATTCTAGTGCATATAAAATGCTATCTTATTGTGGTCTTTATTTCTATTTCCCTAATGACTAACAACAAATGATACTAAACATCTTTTTCCTGTGCTTGTTGACTATTTGTATATGTTATTTTTTAAAATCATTTTTAAAAATATCTGTATTGAGTTTAGAGAGGAAGGGAAAGGTAAAGAGAGATAGAAACATCAATGATGAGAGAGAATCATTGATTGGCTGCCTCCTGCATGATTGGGGATCAAGTCCATAGCCTGGGCATATGCCCTGAATGGGAATTGAACTGTGACCCCCTGGTTCATAGGTCGGCACTCAACCACTGAGCCACTATGGCTGGGCTGTATATATTCTTTAAAGAAATATATATGTATTCAAGACCTTTGCCCATTTAAAAAATTGATTAGTTTACCACTTTGTTGTTTAGTTGTACAACTTGTTTACATATTCAAATAAATGACATCAGGTATATAATTTGCAAATATTTTCTTCCATTCTGTGGGTTTCTTTTCCCCTTCTTGGTAGTGTCCTTTGATACATAAAATTTTTTTACTTTATGGGTGAAGGAAGTCAAAAGGTACAAACTTCCTGCTGTAAAAAAAATAAGTCATGGGGATGTAAGGTACACCATAGCAACTTTAGTTAACAATACTGTATTACATACCTGGAAGTTGCCAAGAGGGTAGATCTTAGAAGTTCTTATCACATGAAAAAAAATGTTGTAACTACATGTGGTGAGGGATGTTAACTATGCTTATTGTGGTGCTTTTTTTCCACAATATATACAAATATAGAGTCATTATATTGCAAACCTGAAATGAATATAATGTTATATGTCAATTGTAACTCAACTTTTAAGAAATTTTAATTTTTGTTAAGTCCAATTTATCTCTTTTTTCTTCTGTCACTTTACTCAAGATTATGAAGACTTACCTCCTATGTTTTCATCTAGGAGTTTTTATAGTTGGAGCTCTTATAGTTAGTTAGGTCTTCATCCATTTCAAGTTAATTTTTGTTTATGGTATAAAGTGATGATCCAACTTCATTTTTCACATGCTGATATCCAGCTGTGCGAGCATCATTTGTGGATGAGACTATCCTCCCTTCCCCTTCATTGAATGATCTTGGCATCTTTGTGGAAAAACAATTTACCAAAGAGGTATAGCTTTATTTATGATTTCTTAGTTCTATTCCATTGATCTATACATAAGGTTATCCTTATGCCAGTACCGCACTATTTTGATTATTGTAGCTTTGTATTAGGTTTTTAAGTCAGGAAGTGTGCATCTTCACACTTTGTTTTTCTTTTTAAACATTATTTTGGTTATTTGAGATTCCTTGCAATTCCATGTGAATTTCCGAATCAGGTTGTCCGCTTTTTAAAAAATGGAATTTGTGGGATTTGAGGATTTTTTTTCTTTTTTTTTTTAGAGACTGCATTAAATTTATACATTGCTTTGGGGAGTGTTGTCATCTTAATCATTTTATGTCTTCAACCATGAACATGGATATTTGTTTATTTACATCCTCTTTCATTACTTTCAGCAATACCATGTAGTTTCAGTGCTCAAATCTTGCATCTTTGTAGTTAAATTTCTTTTTAAGTATTTTATTCTTTTTTGGTTACTACTGCACACAATACTTTAAGTATGGCAGAATACATATAATAAAATTTACCATCTTCACCAGTTTTAAGCATACAGTCCAGTGGTATTGAATGCATTCATAATGTTGTGCTCTCCTCAGTATTGTCCAATTCCAGAATTCTTTTCATCTTATAAAGCTGGAACTCAATACCCATTAAACAATAACTCCTCATTCTTCCCTCCCCCCAGCCTTGGCAGCCACCATTCTTCTTTCTCTCTTTATAATTTTTACTACTCTAAGTGACTCATGTAAGTGGAATCAGACAACATTTGTCTTTTTGTGGCTAGATCATTTCATTGAGCACAATGTCCTCAAGGTTCACCCATGTTACAGCATGTGTCAGTATTTTCTTCCTTTTTAAGGCTGAATAATACTCCACTGTGTGTAGTATATACATTAATCTGTTCATCTGCCAATGGACCCTTGGGTTGCTTCCACATTTTGTCTTTGTAAATAGCGCTGCTATAAACATGGATGTACAGATATCTCTTCAAGACCTTGTTTTCTACTCTTTTGAGTATATACTTAGAAGTACACTGGATTATATGGTAATTCTATTTTTAATTTTTTAACGAACCACCATTACTCTTTTCCACAGTGTCTATACCATTTTACACTCCCACTAATGGTACACAGGAGTTTGCATTTTTCTGCTCATAATTTTTAAAACCAAACATTTTAACTTAACATATGGGCATCTTTCCAATTCAGCGGATAGAGGGCTACCTAATCATTCCATAGCACTTTATGAATATACTGCCATTTGTTTCAGCAATCCCTTAATAATGCTGTCTTGCTTATTTCAAATTTTTAACTATCATAAATAAGGAGGAGGCAATGAGCTTCGTTATACTGCACATCTTTGTGCACGTATCCAATTATTTCCTTTGGGTAAACCCAAAGCAGACTTACGAGGTCAAAGGAGAGACATACTTTTAAAGCTTTGGTGATTGTTGCCAAATTGTCCTCCAAAAATGTCAGACCAACACCCACTCTGAACAGCAGGAAGAGGTGTCTTTTCCTCACACCGAGTCCAAAGACTTTTCTCCAATGTCACTACCAGCGGCCCTGACACCCTCCTTCACTGGGCAGAAACCTGAATGAGATCATAACAGTGCCACTTCAGCAGAGAGCGCCCACTCTGAGATCTGGAAGGCCCTTAGCAAACCTTGATTGCAATTTCTATTGTAAGGACAATTCGTCTGGATTTTGTTTTTTTCATCTGTTACTTGTCTGTTTCTAGACAGTAAGCTGCACATGGCAGGGACTGTGTCTGGTTTGTTCAGCCATGTCTTGTCAGGTGCCTGGCACAGGGAAGATCTCAGAAAACGTTAGTTATCATCAGGATGGGGTCCAAGACAGCTCACCACAAGCCGAAACTCCGTGAGACTAGGTACAGCCTGCTGTGTCTCTGGTGCTAGCACGGTCTCTGGCATAGCGGGGCTCTCCGTATTCGTTGGGTGATTACATAAAAACGCCCAGCCCTCGAGGGTCAATGGTAGTGGTAGGCCTGAAGACTCCTAGCTCAGTGCTCTTTCTGCCTGCTACCCCCTCTTACTCACTTTTAGTGCTTGCCCTGGATTTCTGCCTTTATGGTCCCTTGGTTTCTGCGTGTCAGCGAAACAGTCATATTTCTGCTGCCAAACAGACGAGCGTGGGCATCATCTGTCAGCAGCCCTGACGTCCCATCTAGCATTCTTGAACGATTTTCCAGTGTGAAGACCAGGAAGGGGATTTCCCCGTGCGTGCCCAGCTCCGGCCCATCTGTGCCCCCTGCGCCTGGATGCTGTTCTGTGGGCTGGAGTCAGCATGGGAGCTATTTTTGACTAAGTGGCTACCTAACCTTACATAACCCTCAGCGATTCAGGCCAAGGTCATTTGGCTTAGTGCATGAAAGACACTTCACAGATAATGATCTCCCGTCCCCAGAGCCCCTCCTGAGACCCAGAGCTGAGAGGGTAGTGCCCTGCTGGTGGCTGCAGGTCTCCACTGCAAAGCCCCCATCAACTTTTGTGACAGCCCCCGGGAGAATTCTCCAAATATCTGCTTCCCCAATACGCTGAGCCCTCAGGCGGAGTTACAAATCCAGGAAGCAGGGTGTTGGGATCCTACCTCCCTAACAAGCGTCCAGTCTTGCTTCTTCCCCTCACATGGAGGTGTGTGAGCTAAAGAGACTCGAGAGGGTCTGGGAATGGGAAAGATTTTCTCTCTCATAGGGGAGAAGTGATAAATTCACATTTTAATCTCAATTTTGTCTTATTGAGAAAGCAATAGAATGGCATTCAAGGTCCTTACCAATCTCACCAGTACGCCCTTAGCCAAAAGCCTGACATCCAACAGCTGCTCACTAAACGCTTAGGGAATGGAATTCACCACCTGCTCCCCCAGACCTGCCACACCCAACTACCTGCCAACTCCAGTCCTGCTGACTCCGAACCCTTGCACAGGCTGTTTCCTTCACCTGATAAGCCCTTCATTTCAGGCTTTCCCTTCAGGGCGCAATTCAAAGCCCAAGACCATCTTTCAAGAGCCCCCTACACAGAATCTGTTACTCTTCGATGTACATTTTCCTAGCACGCTGATCACACTTCCGTTTTGAGATTCTTATAACTGATTGTGAACTCCTTTGTTTTTTTTTCTGCCAGACCGTGAGCTCCTTGAGGTCACTGTATCTCCAGCCTGGATTGCTGCCTGGCACGTAGGGGGCTCCTTGTAAACATCTGTTTGTTGGGTGGATGAATGACTGGAGACACAAAGGAGCCGTGCAGTTCACAAATCTACCAATGGCCAGCTGAACGCAGGAGACGCGACATTCCAAACGCTCAGGAAGTCAATCTAGTTTTTCTCGCCAAAAATTTTTTTTCATCTCACAAATAATTGTTCAGTATAGAATGCACAACACAGCTGCAAGAAAATCCCCTTTAACATTTTAGAATATCTTTTTAGACTTCTCTCTCCTATTGTATCTTCCCTTCTGCTCCCCATTTTTACAGCAATGGGACCACACTGTGCTTATTGTTTTGTTTCCGTTCACAATAGATAGAAGATAACTGAGATTATCAGTGCAGTTCCCTTTCCTGGGAAATAATGTTCTTCTTTGTTTAATTAAGGAGCTCCCACGTTAGTCAAGGAGACCCCTCCACCAGTCTTAGTTGATTGGTCCAGAGGCAGGTCTTGACCCCAGCTGGGCCAATCACAATGCGTAGCTGCCCTGCTCACAGTTGACTGGTTCTGATTTGGGTATTTGACCTAAAGTGGCCAATATATTCCTGGCTGGGGACTTTTGGATTAAGGGTTAGAAATAGCTTCAAGTAGTCTTTCCTGGGTCCCAAATCTTGTTTCCCTCTATGAGTCTGCAGTGAGAAAGTGAATGTGCAGGGAGAGGCAAATATGGCAGGTGGGAGGGAGCCTTGGAGCTGCCCGAGTCCAGATGCCAGATGCTTATAAGGTCTGGCCCTACCCGTGGTCCTTCCCAAAACTTGGTTGTCCAAGTCCCCTTTGGATTCCCTGGACCAACAAATCCTCCTTGTGCTTTTTCCTTTCTGAGATGGATTTCTCTCACTTGCCACTGAACAGGTCCTAACACACACACACACACACACACACACACACACACAACCTAATTCCATGTCAGTAATATACATGCACAGCTTCATTTTTAATGGTCTGGATTTCTACTTTTAACCAATCGCCTGTTGTTGGCTATCTAGATTATGTCCATTTTTTCCTTGTGATGAGCAGTGCCATAGTAGACATCCTCATAAATTCATCTCTGCTCCCATGCATTAGTTTATCAAAATGAATTCCTTGAGGTAGAATTGCTGCAGCAAAAGGCAGTCATATTTTTAAGGCTCTGTGACACAGCTTTTGGTGCTCTGTGGCTATCGCCTCTCCCAGGATCTCTGGCCACACTGTTGACACTGTCATTGGTCAACCTCATGAGATTACAGTATTTCAGACTGAGTTAGCCTCAGTATGTTTGACCCTAGTTAGTCCTTTGCAAGGGATGGGGGCAGGTTTTGGCTCCAATCTGCCTATAAGCTTTGTCCAAGTGTTGTGTTAAAAAAGTAGGTATGGGGTCAGTCCTGGTCATGAGCATTTTCGGAGATTTTGAAACACAAGGACAAGTCCCTGAGTGCACAGTGGATGCTGGGTCTCCAAGCTTCAAGGTCATCAGCTGGATCCCCAGGGTTTATTCCAGAAGGCAAAGAAAGAACATGGCTGTGAGGACATGTTTGGCACCTGATGCTAGGGAGCAGGGCACAGTCCTCAGTCGGGAGGTCATGGGACAAATCAATCAACCCTCCCTGTGCTGAAAGCACTGTGTCAGGTTACAGGGGACAAGAAGGCAGACTGAGTCCCCACTGCCCTGGAACTCAGTCTGGTGGCCAAGACAGATCTGAATGTGTCCTACTATAAAGAGAAGTGAGGGTCACATCAGGCAGTGCTGGCAGCCTCTGGTAACCAGGTCAGCAGCTCATCCTGTTCAGGGAGTGGGCATGTCTTCCTGAAGGAAATGGATTAGGCCGAGACGTGCAGAATGTGTCGTGGTAAGCCCAGTGAAGAGTGAACAAGTACCCAGGCAGAAGAAAGACATGAAAAGTTCTGGAAACAGGGAAGCACACGGGGCATTCAGTAGACAAAAAGAAAGTCCTGCATGGCTGGAGAACCCAGTCAACAGAGTGAAAGATGAGGCTGCAGAGTTGGTAAGGCCTCTTCCCAACAAGGCCTAGTGGCGGATGCTAGGAACTCTTTCCTGAGGGTATGGGGAGCTCTGGAGGGTCTAGCAGGGGAGAGGTGTGATCATGGTCTTTAGGGAGAAGCTGAAATGGATAGAATCAAAAGGTCACAGGGCCCATGTTTCTGGCACTTGTGGCCTGTTCCAGGCATCCAAGGATTAAGGGCTAGAGACAGCTGCAGAGACTTCTCTTCCATTCCGCTTGGGTCTCAGACCTCTTAGCTCAATCCCACTGCAGTGAGAACCTAATCCAGGGTCTCCACCAGCCTTCTCATCATGGCTGAGGTCTCTTGCGGGTCAGCCCAGGCTCCCACCCCAGGCCTGCTCTTTGAATAGAGAAATATAGCATATTTGTGCAACAGCATACACCAGAATATATCTCTACTTTCTGTAGAAAGAAACAGCATTCTTCCACGTAATCTCCCCTTCCCTCCCATGTAACAGTCTTTGTCATGAAATTAAGTGGAAGGAGATAATGGAACTGAAAGTGCTCTGTAAAAGGAAAAAGGGCTAGAATGGTGGCTTTTGATTTTGAAGCAGCAGATGTCTTTTTATCAAATGAATTTTTTACTGTACATTTGTATATCCATCTGCTCCCATGATGTTGCCTTTGGAAACATCTCAATTTTTACATGTCTAAAACCAAGGCCTTGGATTCTGCCATCAATCTTTAAATCAGTGCCTCCCCCACTTTCCCCATCTTTATTCTGACACCTCCTCCTACCTAGGTGCTCATGCCAGAAGCTAGAGAGGCAACTTGGATTTCACCACCCCTCTCCCTGCTCATAGCCACCTACTCTTCCCACCACCACCAGTCCCATGGGCTCTTCTCTCCAATCCATTCTCATCTCTCCATCACCGCCACCACCACCGTCTGGGCCATCCATCACTCACTTGGATTCTTCAATAGCCCTACCTTGTCTCACCCAGACTGTACTGGCCCCCTTTTTAGTTAGTTCTCTGCTCACACACTAGCCAGAATGCAACAGACAACAATCATGCACACATCATATGTGCTAAGCTTAATGAGTTCGCCTAAACTGAATACACCTGTGTAACGAACACCCAGATGAAGAAGCAGAATATCACCATCATCTCAGAACCCCCATTTCTTTCCCAGGACAACTGCTAACCTGACTTCTAACCGTAGATTAGTTTCTCCTGTTTCTGAACTTTATGTACATAGATTAGTGCAATATTTAGTATTTTATATCTGCCTTAATTCACCCATCATTCTGTTTGTGAGATCCACCCTCATTTGCTCTATGTAATTATAGTTTGTTCATTTTTATTGCTGTGTAGTGTTCCATTGTCTGACTATATCATTATCTATTTAGTTAAGTAATGAGACACATTTGAGTGGTTTATAATTTGGGGCTATTACAGAGAATGCAGTTGTCAATATTTTTATCTTTGATACACATAAATTCTACCTAGGAGTAGAATTGTTTCATCACAGGATATGAATATGTCTACAGAGTGCTATTTTTGAAGTACAGTCAGAAGCAGCATTCCCTTCAACCCTCCAAGGCTTCCCTCTGCCTTTAGAACTAAGTCCAAACTTAATCTCAACCTCCCATGGGTCTTGTATTCTCTAGAATCCCTTGACCTCTTGCTCCCCACTTCAAACATTGCACAGCCATAATGACCTTCTATTCCACTTGATGTGCCACAGTTTCCAACAGCCTAACTCTTACTCATTCTTTATGTCCCAGGTCAAAGAGAATATTCTCAGAAGGGCTTCTCCTGAGCCCCCAATCTAAAAGAGAAATCATCATTATTGTCTCCATTGCACAGCTCATAACTGCACTTAACTACAATTTAAAATTGTCTGGTTGGTAATGACTGCCTCCCCCAGTGGAGTGTAAGCAATAAGAGACCGACACTGTCATGTTCACTGGGCAGGAACTTAGTAAGTATTTAATAAATGTCCATGTGGTATAGAGAGTGGGTAAGAGAAGAACCAAGGCATTCAAGTCACAAATCTCGTGTGCCTTTAGACAAGTTACCTAAATTATCTGGGTCTCAGTTTTCTTCTTCATAAAACAGGGATGATGATGCTGGCCTCTGAGATAGGTTTCAGGGACAGGGAGAGAATATATGTATGTGCATTGCCTACAGTCTTGGGTACATGGTAAGTGCCAATTAAACAGTTGCTTTCCATGCACCAACTACTGAAGCTTCATCATAATTTCAGGGACAGGCACTGTTCTAAGTTCCCATCTCATAGATGAAGAAATTAAGAAACTAAGATCCAGGGAGGTTAAATCTTTTGCCCAGTAATTCTGGCTCCAGATCCTAGACCCTCATCCATTACAATAACACCTGAAAGATCAATAAGGACAGAGGAAGGAGCTGTGGTGAGCTCCTAACAGACAACAGCCCCCATTCACCCCCTTGCCCTTGACATCCATTCATCCCCATGAAACCCAAAGGTTAGGAGCACAATATGAAAATCACAGGTTACACAAACATGCATGGTTATTAATAGTGATGAAGGAAAAACAGAGAGATGATTACATAAAAATCTTAAGCTTCTATATAGCAGAAGACATCATGAATGGGGTCGAATGATAAATGAAAGTGTAGGAGAAGATATTTAAACTTCATATAACAGAGGAGAAACCAAGATGGTGGCATAGGTAAACACCTAAACTTCTGCCTCACACAACAATTTCAAAACTACAACTAAAAGACAAAATGGACATCATCCAGAACCACAGGAAGGCTGGCTGAGTGGAAATTCTACAACTAAAAGGAAAGAGAAAAGCATATTGAGATTCAGAGGAGCTATAGGAGGCAGAGGTACTGAGATGCATGGAGAGGACTGGCAACTGAGTACACGGCTGGCTTTCTCAAGCAGGAGGGAGACAAAAGCTCCCAACTGCACTGAACTCCATTTCTAGGCAAGATTCTGGGGACCCAGACTCTTTCGGGGAGAAACTGGACTGTCTGGCAGTGGGCGGAACTCAAGGACGGCTTTCTCTCAGAGGTGCTTGCAGTGATTACCATGGGACACTGAGACACAGGAGCCTATTAGAGCAGGGCTGACAGAAAACCAATGCTGTCTGCTCCGCCCTGAGACTCTGCCCCATCCAAGCTGAGCACAGAGGCTTTTGCAAGTCTTGTTTCATGAGGGTGTCTTCAGCACAGAAGTTCTCCCAGCATAGACACAGCTGATCCTCACAGCCAATTAACCTGGATGTCAATTCCTTCCAGTGATACTAACAACAATCAAGGCTTAACTACAGCAAGACTGTGCACACAGCCCACAAAGAGGTGCACCGAGAGTGTCCACCTCAGGTAACTGGGGAAGATGAACCACTGGGCCCTATAGGACACCTAGCACACAAAGCCACTCTATCAACTCAGGGAAGCAGCCAAAATGTAGAGACAAAGAAGAGGATCACAAATGAAAGAAATGGAAAAAAGCAAACTATTGGATATAGAGTTCAAAACCACAGTTATAAGGTTTTTCAATAATTTTTTAGAAAAGGCTGATAAATTTAGCAAGACCCTTGAGGATATGAAAAAGACCAACTAGAATTAAACATACACTGACTGAAATAAAAAACATTTATTTATTATACAGAGATCTAGCAGCAGACTAAAGGATTGCAAGAATCAAGTCAAAGATTTGAAATACCAAGAAGCACAAAACACTCAACTGGAAATACCAAAAAGCAAAAAGAATTAAAAAATATTAAGATAGTGTAAGGAGCCTCTGGGACAACTCCAAGTGTACCAACATCAGAATTATGAGGGTGCCCTAAGAAGAGAGCGAGCAAGATACTGAAAACCTATTTGAAGAAATAATGACTGAAAGAAAATTGTAGAGAAATCAAATTTTTAATTACAGTGTCAAAAGAGTTGAACTGGAGGGTTTTAGTTTTGCTTCAGATACATCTTAAAGTTTGAATTGTTGCAATGAGCAGTAGTTTATTAAAAATTTAATTTAAAAGCCCTGCTCATTAATAATGACTTTGTAAGTATTGTCTGCCTGTCTACTCCTATAAACCCTTTTCTGCTTTAATACTTACCTTGCTCCAGTTCCTACAAACAAGCTGCAGATTGGAGAGAAGGTACTCATTGTCTTATGAACAACTTCCTCTGGTTAACCTCTTGGTTTGCTCTGCTGCCCAGCTTTCCAGGGGAAAGACACCTGCTATTATTATTATTCTAAAAATACATGTAAGTTCATATCTTAATTTTATGATGCTAAAAAAAAATGCTAACCATCATCTGAGCCTTTAGCAAGTCATAATCGTTTTGCTGGTGGAGCGTCTGATCTTGGTTATTGGTGGCTGCTGACTGCTCAGGTGACTTCTTACAATAAAACAGCAATTAAGTTGCTGCAAGATAAATAAATATAAGTTCTGAATATGCAGCACATGCACATGGTAGAAATTTCAGAATGAATAAAAGAGTTTTTAGTGAGCCCTGGCTGGTGTGCTCAGTGGTTAGAACATCGGCCCTACACACAGAAGGGTTGCAGGTTCTTTCCAGACACATGGGCGCCTGTGGGAGGCAACCAATAGATATGTCTCTCTCACATCAGTCTTTCTCTCTCCCTCCCCACCACCTCCTTCCCTCCCACTTTAGCAAAAAGCAATGGAAAACTATCTTTGGGTGAGAGTTAAAAAATAAAAGGATTACTAGTATGTAGTAAAAGGTGGGCCTCATTACCCGCCCCCCATCATATCCTAGCTATGCGGTTCGATAGCAGTTTCTTGTGTATCCTCCCAAAGACATTCTAAGCATATATCAAGTACTGTCTCTCATCACCTGAAGATTTGCTTGCTTGCTTTCTTTTTTTAAAAATATATTTTATTAATTTTTTTTACACAGAAGAAGGGAGAGGGATAGAGAGTCAGAAACATTGATGAGAGAGAAACATCTTTCAGCCGCCTCCTGCACACCTCCCACCGGGGATGTGCCCACAACCAAGGTACATGCCCTTGACTGGAATCGAACCTGGGACCTTTCAGTCCGCAGGCTGATGCTCTATCCACTGAGCCAAGCCAGTTAGGGCTTACTTTCTTTTTTATTGATGAGAGAGAGAGAAAGAAGAGAGAGAAACATTAATTGGCTGCCTCCCACATGCACTCCAACAAGAGATTGAACCCACAACTTAGGTGTGTGCCTGGACCAGGAATTGAGTCTGCAACCTTTCTGGTGCATGGGACGATGCTCCAACCAACTGAACCATCTCTCTCTTTTTTAACAGAATGTTGTATATAATGTCTATACACACAAACAAATATGTTCATATGGAAGATACCTTTTGATTTCTTCCAGCCAGAACCTGATTAGTTCCAAAGTTATACTTTTCTCCTGCTTGAGAAGCTGAACGTCCCCAACTGCGTCAGTTCCCCATCCATCCATCCATCCATCCACCCACCCACTCACTACCACCCACTAACAAGTACTTGGTGAGCACTCACTCAGCACCAGCCACCTGGCTAGCAGCTGGACATAGAAAGGTGAAGGTAAGTTATGTAGATGAAAACAAGAAATGGAAAATTAACAAATTTCAGATAATGGAATGTGCCTTGGAGAAGCTCATTGTCTGTTAAGAGAGGGGCAGGGGCAGGGGCAAGGAGAAAGGAGGGGGCGAGGGGGAACCTATTTTAGATGGAGGAGCCAGGGAAGAGCTCCCTCAGGAGGTGACATTTAAGCTAAAAGCTGAATGACAAGTAGGAGCAAATGTTACCCGTTTCCTGCTCTGATGACTTTCCAATGAGAGATTCCACGGCAGAGTTTCAGCGGGATCCTCCTGGTGAAGAGGGTGGGCTCTGAAGTCCTGGAGCATGCAGTTGCATCCCAGCTCTGCCACTGAAAGCCCAGTGAGTCTTGGACAAATTATTTAAGCTCCCCGTGCCTCAGTTTCCTCCTCTGTAATATGCGGTTATATAACATGTGGTATCACTTTCTTCTTTTTTGAAATTTCTTTTTTTCCATTTTTTAAAATAAGGTATTACATGTGTACACATCTTCCCATTGCCTCACCCACTCTCATACATGCCCTCACTCCCCAGTGTCTTGCATCCATTGGTTATGCTTATATGCATGCATACAAATCCTTCGGTTGATCTCTTATCTCCCCCACCTCTCCCTAATCTTCCCATTGTAATTTGACAGTTTTGTTTGATGCTTTGCTGCCTCTGTATCTATCTTTTTGTTCACCAGTTTATAATGTTCTTTATTATCCATAAATGAGTGAGATCATGTGGTATTTTTCTTTCATTGACTGGCTTATTTCACTTAGCATAATGCTCTCCAGTTCCATCCAGGTTGCTGCAAATGGTAAGAATTCCTTCTTTTTTATGGCAGCATAGTATTCCATTGTGTAGATGTACCTACCATAGCTTTCTGATCCAGTCATCTGCTGACAGGCAGCTAGGTTGTTTCCAAATTGTAGCTATTGTAAATTGTGCTGCTGTGAACATAAGGGTGCATAAATATTTTCTGATTGGTGTTTCTAGTTTCTTAGGATATATTCCTAGGAGTGGGATTACTGGGTCAAATGGGAGTTCCATTTTTAGTTTTCTGAGGAAACTCCAGACTGTTCTCCACAGTGGCTGCACCAGTCTGGATTCCCACCCGCAGTGCAGAAGGCTCCTTTTTCTCCGCATCCTCGCCAACACTTGTCATTTGTTGATTTGTTGATGATAGCCATCCTGACAAGCGTGAGATGATACCGCATTGTCGTTTTGATTTGCATCTCTCAGATAATTAATGACTTTGAGCATGTTTTCATATGTCTCTTGGCCTTCCTTCTGTCTTCTTTTGAAAAGATTCTAGTTAGGTTCATTGCCCTTTTTTTTTTATTGGATCATTTATCTTCATTTATTAAGTTGTATAAGTTGCCTGTAGATGTTGGAGATTAAACCTTTATCAGTAATAACCTTTGCAAATATGATCTCCCATACAGTGGACTTTCTTATTGTTTTGTTGATGGTTTCTTTTACTGTGAAAAGCTTTTTATTTTTATATAGTCCCATTTGTTTATTTTCTCTTTAGTTTCCATTGCCCTAGGAGTGGTATCAGTGAAGAAATTGCTTCGGCATATATCTGAGATTTCTCTGCCTGTGGATTCTTCTAGTATTTTTATGGTTTCCTGTCTTATGTTTCAGTCTTTTATCCATTTTGAGTTTATTTTTGTGTATGGTGTAAGTTAATGGCCTAGTTTCATTTTTTTGCATGTATCTGTCCAATTTTCCCAACACCATTTATTGAAGAGACTGTCTTGACTCCATGGTATGTTCATGCCTCCTTTGTCAAATATTAATTGAGCATAGTGGTTTGGGTTGATATCTGGGTTATCTATGCTATTCCATTGGTCTATCTGCCTGTTCTGTGCCAGTACCAGGATGTTTTGAGAACAGTGGCTTTGTAATACAGCTTGAAATCTGATATTGAGATCCCTTCTACTTTGTTCTTCTTTCTCAGCACTGCTGTGGCTATTTGGGGTCTTTTTTTTTTATTCCAGATGTATTTTTGGAGAGTTCGTTCTAGGTCTGTGAAATATGCCATTGGTATTTTAATGGGGAGTGCATTGAATCTATACATTGTTTTGGGTAGTATGAACATTTTAATGATGTTGATTCTACCAATCCATGAACACAGTATGCTCTTCCATTTATTTATGTCTTCCTCTATCTCTTTTTTCAATGTCTTCTAGTTTTCTGAATAGAGGTCTTTAACCTCCTTAGTTAAGTTAATTCCAAGGTATCTTAATATTTTTGGTGCAATGGTAAATGGAATTGCTTTTTTAGTCTCTCTTTCTGTAAGTTCACTGTTGGTATATAAAAATGCCATAGATTTCTTCGTGTTAATTTTGTATCCTGCTACATTGCCCAATTCATTTATTAAGTCTAATAATTTTTTGATGGAGTCATTAGGGTTTTCTATGTACAGTATCATGTCATCTGTGAATAAGGACAGTTTTACTTTCCTTTTCCAATTTGGATGCCTTTTTTTTCTTCTTCTTGTCTAATCCCAATGGCTAGTACTTCCAGTACTATGTTGAACAAGAGTGATGAAAGTGGGCATCCCTGTCTTGTTCCTGTTCTTAGGGGAAATGGTTTTAGTTTTTGCCCATTGAGTATGATGTTGGCTGTGGGTTTGTCACATATGGCTTTTATTGTGTTGAGGTATGATCCTTCTATTCCCTTCTTGCTGAGAGTTTTTAATCAAGAAAGGGTGTTGGATTTTGTCAAATGATTTTTCTGCATCAATTGATATGACTGTGGTTTTTATCTCTCAATTTGTTTATGTGATGTATCATGTTTATTGATTTGCAGATATTGTACCATCCTTGGATTCCTGGGATAAATCCTACTTGATCATGATGTATGATCTTTCTGATGTACTGCTGGATCCGATTTGCTAGAATTTTGTTGAGGATTTGGGCATCTATGTTTATGAGGGATAATTAGCCTGTAATTCTCTTTCATTGTGTTGTCTTTATCTGGTTTTAGTATTAGGGTGATGCTGGCTTCACAGAATGAGCTTGAAAGTGTTCCTTCCTCTTAAATTTTTTGAAATAGTCTGAGGAGGATAGGTTTTTGTTCTTCCTTGAATGTTTGGTAAAACTCTCCTGGGTAGCTGTCTGGTCCCGACTATGACTTTTATTTGCTGGAAGCTTTTTAATGCCTGCTTCAATTTCTTCCATAGTTATTGGCCTATTGAGATTTTTAGATTCTTCCTGATTGAGTTTTGGAGGGTTATATTTTTCTAGGAATATGTCAATTTCCTCCAGATTGTCCAGTTTGCTGGAATAGAGTTGTTCATAATATTTTTTAACAATCCTTTATATTTCTGTGGGGTCTGTTGTTATTTCTCCTCTTTCATTTCTGACTTTGTTTATTTGGATTCTCTATCTTTGCTTCTTGGTGAGCCTGGCTAGAGGTTTATCAATCTTATTTATCCTTTCAAAGAACCAGCTCTTGGTTTTGTTGATATTTTGTATTGTTTCTTTGGTCTCTATGTTGTTTATCTCTGCTCTGATCTTTATTATTTCCTTCCTTATGCTTACTTTGGGGCTTTTATTGTTCTAACTCTTTGAGTTGTAGAGTTTGCTCTTGTTATAACTCTTTGAGTTGTAGGGTTAGCTAATTTATTACCATTGTTTCATGTTTTTTGCAGTAGGTTTGTAGAGCTATGAACTTCCCTCTCTAAACTGCTTTCACTGTGTCCCATAGATTTTTGGATTGTTGTGTTTCCATTGTCATTTATTACTATGATGATTTTTATTTCTTCTTTGATCTCTCTGGTAATCCAGTCATTGTTTAATAGCATGCTATTTAGTCTCCAAGTGTTTGATTTCTTTGTATTGTTTTTATTGTAGTTGATTTCCAGTTTTATGCCACTGTGATCTGAGAAGATGCTTGATATGATTTCTATCTTCTTGAATTTGAAAAGACTTTTCCTGTGTCCTAATATGTGGTCTATCCTTGAAAATGTGCCATGTGCACTAGAGAAGAATGTATATTCTGTATCTTTGGGGTGGAATGTTCTAAAGATGTCAATTAAGTCCATCTGATCTAGTGTGTTATTTAGGATTGCTGTTTCTTTGCTGATTTTTTGTTTGGTTAATTTATCCAGTGGTGTCAGTGGGGTATTAAATTCCCTTATATGACTGAATTGCTATCAATCTCTCCCTTGATATCTTCCAGAAGTTTTTTTATGTATTTGGGTGCTCCTGTATTGGGTGCATATATGTTTACCAGAGTTATATCTTCTTGTTAGATTGCTCCTTTTAGTATTATGTAGTGGCCTTCCTTATCTCTTTTTATGGCCTTTACTTTGAGGTCTATTTTATCAGACATAAGTATTGCAACTCCAGTTTATTTCTCATTTCCATTTGCCTGAAAAATGTTTTTCTATCCCTTCACTCTCAGTCTGTGTGAATCCTTTGTTCTGAGGTGGGTCTCTTGCAGACAGCAAATATATGGGTCATGTTTTCTTATCCATTCAGCTACCCTATGTCTTTTGATTGGTGAATTTAAACCATTTATGTTTAATGTTATTAATGACAAGTACATGTTTGTTGTCATGTTTTTCCTTAATGTTTGTGTTTCTTCTTGCCTTTCTCTTTCTTCTTTTTACAGCAATCACTTCAGCATTTCTTGCATTGCTGGCTTGGTAGTGATAAACTCTCTTAGTCCATTTTTGTCTGTGAAGCTCCTGATTTCACCTTCAATTTTGAATGATAGCCTTGTTGGGTATAGTATCCTTGGGTTCAGTCCCTTGCTTTGCATCACTTTGTAAATTTCATTCCATTCCCTTCTAGCCTGGTGTGTTTCTGTTGAGAAATCTGTTGATATTCTAATAGGAGAACTCATGTAGGTAACTTTCTGTCTCTCTCTGGCAGCCTTTAAGATTCTTACTTTGTTGTTGGTTTTTTCCAATTTAATTATGATGTGTCTTGGTGTCAGTCTTTTAGGGTTCATCTTGTTTGGGACTCTATGTGCTTCTTGGACTTGCATTGTTTTTTTCTTGTCAGTATCAGGGAAGTTTTCTATCCTTATTTCTTCAAACAGGTTTTCTATTCCTTGCTTCTCTTCCTCTTGTTCTGGTACCCCTATTGTATGAATATTGTTTCTTTTTGTGTTGTCCCAAAGCTCCCTTTGGCTCTTCTTTTGCTTTTTAAGTCTTCTTTCCAGGTGTTTGAGTGTTTTTTCCTACCTTGTCTTCTAATTCGCTGATGTGGTCCTCAGCCTCTTCTAGTCTACTGTTTAAGCCTTCCATTCTGTTCTTTATTGCAGCTATGTCATTCTTCATCTCCTCTTGATTCTTTTTCATGTTGGTGACATTCTCATTCAGTTCCTTATAATTTTCATTGAGTTGTGTGTATTTGTCATCCAGCCGTTTAAACATCCTTATAACCATTACTCTAAATTCTTTCTCTGTTAAGCTGCTAGCCTCAATTTCATTTATCTCCCTTTCTGGTGTTTCCTCTTTCTCTTTCCTTTGGGGCTTTTTTGTCTTCCCATGTCTTCCTCTAATGTTTTAATTGTAGATCCAATTGCTTTTCTACCCAGCTTCTTTTGGGAATGGTGCTACTGGAGTAATCTCTCAGTTCCCCTGGGCTTGGTAATCTAGTGTAGCTCCCTATTTGGGTTCTCTTGATCTAGGTCTGCAAACTTGAAAGGCACAACTGCGGTGTCTAGTCAGCAGCTATGGAGGGGAGTGTCACAATGTTTGCTGTCTTGAACCCTTAGTTGAAATCATGTGTGTCCAGTGGGGAATCACAGTGGCACCCAGGAACCATCTGTTGGGTTGATGGGATTCAGGGGGCTGGAAAGGGGTGACTGTGGTGTCCAGAGTTCTGTAGTTGTGGGGCAGGTAGACTCAGCTTTTGCTGCTGTACCTATGGTGGATAGACGCTCACTCCCAGTGGTGGCTCACAGGGGCACCTGCAGTACGTTTGCCTGCGAGGCACACTGAAGCTCTCTGAAGGGCCCTGGCAGTGTAGCTGCATAATTGAGGTGCCTGTGGATAAGTAGGTTTCCAGGTAGGTTTCCAGGATAAGTGAATTCAGAATTTCTACTGCCAGGGGGAGTGTGCCCCTGTTTGTCCAAGATCACACCCAGGGAGAGCTCACAGTGGCTCCCACTAGTGCCCTGTGGGTAGATGGGCTCAGGGTGCCTGCCTGTTGGATATTTGCATCTGTGGAGGTGCGTTTGCAGACACAGAGCTCTGATGCACTCTGAGGGCTCCTGGCACTGAGGTTGGGCAACTGGGGTGAATGTGGGCAGTTGTTCAGGAAGAGGGAATTCAGAATTTCTACTGTGGGGCAGCGCGTCCTTATCTGTACAGAATCACACCCAGCAGGGCCTCAAAGCAGCTCCCCAGAGGACCCTGTGGATATATGGGCTCAGGGTGCCTGCCCTTTTGGAAATGTGCATGTCTGTGGTGGTGAGTTTGCTGGCACAGAGCTCTGACGCACTTTCAGGGGCCCTGGCACTGAAGTTACCCTGCTGGGGTGTCTGTGCAGTTGGCCAGGATGAGTGAGTTCAGAATTTCTACTGCCAGGGGCAGTGCGTCCCTGCTTGTCCAAGATCACACCCAGCCAGGACTCACAGCAGCTCTCACAAAAGCCCTCTGGGTCGATGGGCTCAGGGTGCCTGCCCTTTGGAAATGCGTGTGCAGACTGGTGGTGCGTTTGCCTGTGCAGAGCTCTGACACACTTTGAGCAGCGGCTCTGGCACTGAAGTTAAACAGCCAGGGTGTATGTGGGCAGTTATTCAGGAAGAAGGAGTTCAGAGTTTCTACTATGGAGCAGCGGGTCCTTGTCTGTACAGAATCACACCCAGCAGGGGCCCAAAGCAGTTCCCCAGAGGACCCTGTGGATATATGGGCTCAGAGTGCCTTCCCTTGTCTGTGGCGGTGAGTTTGCCTGTTTGGAACCCTGATGCACTCTGAGGAGCCCTGGCCCTGAAGTTGCACAGCTGGGGTGTCCATGGGCAGTTATTAAGGAAGAGGGAGTTCCGAATTTCTACTGCGGGGCCATGCACCCTTGTCTGTATAAAATCACACCTGCAGGGGCTCCCAGTGGCTCCCAGGTGCTGACTAGGGAGTGGGGTGCCTTGGCTGCCTAGAAACTTGCCAATGTTTTGTCCGGAGTTCTGCCGCTGGAGAGGAGGAGGTTGCACTTACTGCTGCCCAGTGGTGCACCTTTGGAGGTGGAGGACCCAGGATCCTCGGGACTGCGGTGGGGCAGCCGGATTTTGGCGGAGTGGCTGCTGGGTTGCAGGGCAGTTCCAGGGCCTGTCTGGGTGGTGGTGCTGATGAGTTCCTAAAAAAAGGTCGTTTCCCCCTTCAGTCCTGGGAGTGCCTACAGCGGTGTTAGTCTCTCCTTGTCCTAGAGAGCCTGTCTGCCAGCCCCTGCTGCTCCTGCGAGATTTAACTGTCCCTTACTCACTCACACACACACCACATACATCCACACACGCTCCTTTCACATTCTCCTCACTCATTTCCTCTCCCTCACCTCCATCCTGCCAGCCGCCATCTTCCTCCCCTCTGAAATTTTTCGGTACCACTTTCATAAGACCACAGTGAAGAGTAAATGAGTTAAGCATCAGGGGCTGACCAGGCTAGCACTAAGAATGTAAAAAACAAAGAATGATGGCAGGCAAAGAGTTCTCAGACCAAAAGTCCGAAGTATGATCTATTTTTAAAAAGCACTAATAGACAATTTCTCCATCAAAATGAGAAATTCTTGTTCTGTGATAGAAAACGCTAAAAGAATAAACATCCCTAGCCTGCTTGGCTCAGTGGATAGAGCATCAGCCAGGTTTGATTATGGTCAAGGGCACATATCTTGGTTGCAAGATCATCCCAGGCCCAGGCCCGGGTCGGGGCTCATGCAGGAGGCAACCAATTGATGTATTTCTCTCATGTCAATATTTCTTTCTGTTATTTCCCTCTCTCTTCCACTCTCTCTCTCTGAAATTCAATGCGAAAAAAATAATATCCTCAGGGGAGGATGAGAAAAAAAGAAAAGAAGATAAAAGAAAAAGGATGAACAGACAAATTATAGTCTGGGAGAAAATATTTGCAAATCACACATCTGACAAATGGCTGATGATATCCAGAATATAAAAAGAACTCTCAAAACAAACAACCCAGTTAAGAAATGGACCAGATACTTGACCAGACACTTAAGATAAATTATTGCAAAAAGACACATATAAAAAGATATGCAGCAGCATTAGTCATTAAGGAAATGCAATATAAAGCCATGATAAGTACTACACATCTATTAGAATGGCTTAAAAACAGCGAAGTGAAATTCTGACAATACCAAGTGCTGGCAAGACACAGAGAAACTGCAACCCTTGAGCATTGCTGGTGGGAGGGCGGAGTGGTACAGCCACTCTAGGAACAGTTTGGCAGTTTCTTATAAAGCTAAACCTACACTTAAACACTGCAATCCCATTCCTAAGTAATTACCCAAGAAATGGAAACTCATGTTCACACAGAAACAGATGTTTATAGCCGTTCTAGTCGTAATTACCAAAAGCTAGAAGCGCCTCAAACGTCCTTTGAGAGGTGAACAGATAAACTGGAATAAGTCAATACTGATAGAAAGTTATCGAGGCAATAAAAGGTACAAACTACTGATACACGCAACGGGAAGGAAGCCAGTCTCAAAGGTGGCACACTACATGATCCCATTCTGGAAAAGACAAAGCTAGAACTACGGAGAGCAGGTCAGTGTTGTCAGGAGTAGGGTTAGGGGAAGGCTGGGGGCAGATGGAAATTATTTGTATCCTGATTAAGGTGGTGGTCACCCAAATCTACACAGATCTTAAAATCCATAGAAATGTCCACAAAAAGTCAGTATTACTGCATGCTAATTTGAAAAATAAGCAACATAAAAAATGATGGAGGTTTATTCTAACTCAGCCACTCCCTTTCAGTCCCTCCTCCCTCATTTCCCCTCATTCTCTGCAACCAGAAACTTCTTAAAGAAACATTTCTACCCCCTCCATATTTGAAGACATTATTCATTTGGCTCTGTTACTCTGCATACAAAGGCAGTACATTTTTGTTGAGGACGAAAATGAAGGGAGAGAGGGAGGAAAAAGAGGGGAGGAAGGAAGGAGAAGTCAATCCTTATAGAAATGTGTGAGGTAGAAAGTGAAAGCCCTCAGGAATCCCACCGTCCAGAATTCACTGCTGGGAAAAGCTTTCCACCAAATCATTTCAAAGCAGTTTCCTGCAGTTGTTTCCTCACAAGGTTCAGAGCCCATCGGGTGGGATTTGTCCTGATTGATTGCTCAGGGAAACAGGGGGGGCCCTGGGGAGATGACCTTGAAAGGGGAACATCCTGGACGCCAGCCCGTTCTCACATCCAGTCAAAGCGTTTCACAGTTGGACAGAATCTTAGGGTGATCGAGCGCATTAAAGGTCAGCCATCCCTTCCTGTCCCTCTCCCCCGCAATCCCCCACCATCAACAAGGCTCCGTATCTCGTGCAGCCTCGGCCCCACACCCCACCCACGCTCCCCTCTGTGTCCTGGCTGCCTCTTCCCATCCAGCCAGCTCCACTTGCAATCACTGCTCATTCAGTCAACATTCAACAAATCACGCATGCATCTGTTCCTTCCTCCATTCCAAAATACTTACTGAACGCCTCCTATGTGCCGGGCGCTGTGCCGAGTCACAGAAATACCGTGGTGACCAAGACCCACCCAGCGCCTGCCCTCCCGGAGCTTCCATTCTGGTGAGAGAGACAGTAAGGAACGGCAAGATGAGCCTAACACGTGGTTCAATCACAACTACTCAAAGCCTAGGAAATGGAAGGACGTGGGTGGCAAGAATAGACCTGGCCTGACCAGGCTTCCCTGAGGAAAGGGGCCAGTAAGATGAGACCCTGCGGGATGAGCAGGAGTCGGCCCTGGGCAGAGTAGAGGGAAGAGCATTAGAGGTGGAGGGAACAGCACATGCCCAGACGCAGAGGTCAGAGTGGCTCACGCGTATTGGGGGGACCGTAGGGAGCTGGGGTCCCAGCCGTGGACAGGTCACAGTAACAGCTCTCGCGGGAAGTGTTTTGCCCCTGGCTTTGTGGCTTCCCTTGCCTTTACCCTTAGGGTCCTGCATCTGAAATAGAATGCTCCCTACAGAGGGTACGGGATCTGGAGTCAGACTGGTAGAAAGCCATCAGACCGGGCTCCATCGTTCACTACGGGTGCGCAAATGGGCTCCAGCTTAATGTCTCCATGCCTCATATTTTCCAGCAGTAAAATGTGTATGAAGCTATGGCATCTGAGGATTTAATGGGATGATCACACACAGTCACACAGTTTATGGGAGCTAGTGTTGTTGTTGTTTTTAGAGGCACGAGGCTGCCTGGCCCTGGAGGAGCTGTCTCTCTGTAGTCAGATACGCAGTGAACACAGAGCCAGGCAGGGTCTTCCAGCCTCCGATTCCTGTGGACAGAGGCCCAAGGAGTGACTCCCCTGGAATGACATTCTTTGAGTACATCAAGTGTGTTTTGATTGTGGACCCACATTTGTCAATGACACAGGCTGGAGAGGGGAGGACCGATAAGACCCAGGAAGGTCCCTTGGTTAATAGATGGGTGCTGACGGTTGTGGAGCTCCCACTCCCACCCCCGCCTCCTGCCCTGCAGGCTGGACTCAGTTGCGAAGGATTTCAGACGCTGGCGGTAACGAGAGCCCCACGAAGTCCTCTCTGGGCAGAGGAGTCACGGGTTCTGCCTTCCCAGAAAAGCACCTTTGCTCCAGTGGGAGCATGCCTTTGGACTGATAAAGACTCGCCTGTCCAGTTATGGGTAGGAATATTGCAAGGGGGTGAAGCTATTTTTTGCCACATGCTCTATCTCTTGGGCAGGCACAGTGACACTGCTTGGGATCCAAATAGCCCAGCCTTAGAAGGTCATGGAGCTGAAGGCTGGAGGCCTGGTTCTCAAAGGGCCAGATTGGGCTGTGGGGATTAATTGCATCAGCAGTTGGGGGTCCTACAACCTTTAGCTGTCACTCCTTCCATCCCCTAGCTCGGTCCCAGCCCACTGTCCGCAGGACTCGTGTTGAACTGATTTCCCCAGGCCTAGAGTCTGGTGGCAACTGTCTATTTTTAGCCTATGATTCCCCAAGAATGTGGTGGGCCACTGCGAAGCAAGGGGAGGGAGGAGGAAGGAGGGGGGAGGGAGGAGGAAGAGAAACTTCAGGGCCTGGAGGGCCAGGGAGGACAGGGCTCAGCTAAGCCCTTAGCTTACCCTGTGACAGCCTCCTGCAGGGACAGGGCCAAGTCCCCTCCCTTCTGGATCCACTCCAACTCAGGACCAGGTTGGACTCGTGTCCCCGAGTTCCCCTTTTCTTTGTCCCTGAGGGTCTAGGGACTATGGGCTTTCTAGCCCTCTTTCGAGACACCCCCCTGCTCTTGATCCCTTGGGACTGTCCTACTTTTCCAAAGTGAGTGTGGAACAAGACTCCTCGACACCCCTTCCTCCTGCCTCTGAGGAGGTATCTCAGGCACATCCCCTGGGCCTGCCTGTCACCAGAGAAGACACTGGAACATGTCGAGTCAGAAGGAACCTCACTGTTTCTCCCTACAGGCAAAAGGCCCAAATAATGAAAAACCAATAAGGGGAAGTTATGGGGGCTAAGACACTTATAAAACCCTGAAGTCATTGTCACTGGCTGCTAGTTCCTGTCTCTTTTCTGAGGAGTTCCCTGGAGACCCGGGGCCTCGTCTTTGCCTCTGTGGTCCAGAGACAAATGCATCTACCCCTTCCTCTTCAATGCTACCTCCAGCCTTCCCTTGACCCTTCTCCTCAGGATACCCAGGCCCTGCCCACAGCCCGCATGAGAGTCTGGCAAAAGTCTGACCGAGCTGGCTCCAGTCCTGGCTCCACCACATACTCGCTGTGTGACCCGGGGCATGGCGGCCTGCCTCCCGGGACAGATTGTAAAGCAACTCTGGTGGGGTTGTGCTGAGGACCAGCAAGAGTGCCTGTAACATAGCTAGCACACAGTAGGTGCTGAACAAACGGCTGCTGTTTTATTATCAGTGCAATAAATGGTGTAGAAAAACCAAGCGTTCTTTGATAACATCTTTCATGCCACACCTGATCGTTCTTCATATTTATAGAGTGCTTTAATAATTTACAAAGCACTTACACATCCATTAGCTCATCTCATCCCCACACCACCCCTCCAGCAGGGCTAAGTTATTTCCACACGGTCATTATTCCCATTCTACAGATAGAGACGCTCACGCTCCAATAAAACGTGGGTGGGCCTTCTTGGCACTGATGCGGGGCCTGGCGCAGGGTGGGTGCTTGAAGCAAAACCCTCTTGAAGGCAGGGTCTATGGGCTGCAGTCCTGTATGCCCCTTACTCACAGGCTGAGCTTTGCTTTCTCCGGCGGGAGGCTAAGCTTCAGAGAGACCATGGGCCTATGTGTGTGTGTGTGTGTAGTCGTGGGAAGCAAATCCCAGAGGAAGTGGGAAGCGTTCCAGAGGAGAAATTAACATTCCCTCTGATATTGACACAAGGGGAAAGGCCCTGCTGCATTTGGAAGCGACGGGGTGGGATGAAAATGTAAGCGAAAATTAAAATATTTGCCATCTTTATTCAGGTCAAAAACCATTTTATTAATTTAGAGACATAAAAATGCATTATGTATAAGTTGATCTTGCTGCAAATGATCACAATCAGTATGTTACATTTCAAAGTCTAATTCTAGTTGTCAGGCAATAATTTTAAATCTGCGGTTGACTTTTAATATATTGAATTAAAAAATGGAGCTTTAGCTGTTCAAATTTTTTTTAATATGTTTTTATTGGTTTCAGAGAGAGGAAGGAGAGGGAGAGATAGTAACCCAGGCATGTGCCCTTACCAGAAATTGAGCTGGTGACCGCCCAGTGCCTGGGATGACGCTCAGCAAGCAAGCCATACCAGCCAGGCTCAGCAGTTAAATGGCAAGGGGTCTCTTCCACTTGCCTGTTGAAAAAAAGCAGCATCTGCCACACCTGGCTTCAATAAGGCCTCTGAGGCAGTGAATCTTAGGATCGATAAAGAGGTGCCCTAGCTGGTTTGCTCAGTGGATAGAGTGTCGGGCTGCGGACTGAAGGGTCCCGGGTTCGATTCCAGTCAGGGGCATGTGCCTTGGTTATGGGCACAACCCCAGTAAGAGTGTGCAGGAGGCAGCTGATTGATATTTCTCTCCCATCAATGTTTCTAACTCTCTATCCCTCTCCCTTCCTCTCTGTAAAAAAAAAATAAAAATAAAAAATAAAAAAAAATAAGAGGCCACACATCTTAAAGAAAGTTTCCAGGACAGTGTAGAAGGAAAAACCCCAACTCACAGATGACAACAGCTGTGTCTTAGAACTTCTCATGGTGTGTGTTTGTTTTCTAGTGACTGTAACTCACACTTGTTTTTTAAAAGAACAATTTGCAGTGCTCTTTAGAGTGTTGAAATCTAAAAGGAAACTGATATTCATTGAGCATCTGCTATGTGGCAGCCGCTGATCTAAGGACTCCCCATGCCTTCGTTCAGCAATCCCTTCTGACAGCCCCATGACACAGATACTTATATTATCCCCATTTTACAGGTGAGCAAACTGAAGTTCAAGGAAATGAATGACCTGCCTACGGTCCCACGGCTACCAAGCGGCAGAACTAGAATTTGAACCCGCGTGGAAAGCAAAGCAGTGGATGGTTCGGTATGAAAATCAGGCTCCAATCACCCCTCCTCATTAGTCCAGCTCCCGCCTCACAGTGAACGGGACAAACGCCCCCCCTCCAGCCTCACCATCCCATGGAACCACGCATTCCGTCTTGTTCTTCCCGGGTCTTGCCATGTTGGGCGCACTCTTGGGACCTAAGTCGCTGATGAAAGCACACCAGAGCCCCCAGCACATTGCTTTAGATTTTTGAACTCACAGCACTGTAAACTATAAACTTTCATTTTAAAAGGATCCTTCCCTTCCTCCCTTTTATAGATGATGAGGTCACAGGGAGAAAGAAAAAAAAAGCCAATTTCCAATTCCCTCCCAACTCCATATTTTTCAGTCATGCTCTAGCTCAGTGGTTTTCAACCTTCCTAAGGCCAGGACCCTTGCATACAGTTCCTCATGTGGTGGTGACCCCCAACCATGAAATTTTGTTACTGTTATGCATCGTGATGTAAATATCTGCATTTTCCCATGGTCTTAGGCGACCCCTGTGAAAGGGTCGTTCGACCCCCAAAGGGGTTGCGACCCACAGGTTGAGAACCACTGCTCTAGCTGGTCTGTCTCGAACTTGTGAGGAAACCCACAAAAAAGGTCACGTTTCTGCCTCTTCCCTGCAACCGTTTGCTCCACTCTTACTGATGGAGGCCTAGAGCCCATGGCGGGCGGTGGCGGCTCAGGCAGAAGTCAGCATTCGGCTTCCCTTCTAGGGGTGACAGCTGACAAAAAAAAAAAAAAGCAAACAAACAGGGAACAGAGAGATGGATAGGTTACGGCCATTCCCCTCAAGGACATCCCTGTCTTTCGGTCAGGCCGTGCCAGTGCCCAGTCAAGCTCCCGGCCACCAGGGCCCGGGACGTGGGCAGGAGCACACCCACCGCCATCAAGACTGAAAGTGAGGAAGAGGAAGCCCCCACGCTGGGCACAGAGTTCTCCGTCTTGCGACAGTGGCCGTCCCACGGCCCCAGAGGGGCCGCTTCCCCTTGTTGACCCGTGTGGTCGCCCTGCCCTCTGCGCCCCAGGAACTGCATGAGGTGACGCCGGAGACAGCGTGACTTTCAGACTCCCCGACGGTGGATTTTCCAGGCATCGCTCTGGGAGAGCGAAGTCTACCTGGTCGTGTTTGGACAACGTATCTTAAATATTTAATCTTGGGGGAGATGTGGGTTTCAGGCTTACTTTCCTCAAGGAGCCAAAAAGGTCTCCAGAATCAGGCAGCCCTGATCGCACCCCTCACCTCTGATTCCTGCCTTCCAAGCCCACACCTCTGATTTCTACCTT